>CP094637.1:24772552-25032552 GCA_023657505.1 Camelina hispida
GCTCAGCTCAGAGAGATAAACACTCCCGATGTCCCCGCAGCCTAGCCTCTTAAGGAGCCTAAAATGGCTCAGACCCAAAACCCCATCCCGAGCCCGTACAGCCTGGATTGCTTCCCATCTCAAGTCATTGGCCTTGTGGGGTTTGTTGACAGTGCTGCTAAAGCTGCTACAACTACTCTCGTCACTCACATCACTGCTCGTGCTTCCTCTGCAGATGCTGCTCTTGCCACTCCCCAGATAGGATCCCATGCCACCTAATTTAGTTATGCCAAGAATCGACTGTAACTCCGCCTTTGTATCCGCCGGGACCTTGTGGCCGAATTGAATTGAGGATTTATCCAAATTTATCAATTGACCAGAAGCCGCTTCATATGACCTCAGAACCGTTAAAATAGCCTCACACTCATCCTTAGTAACTTTACAGAAAAATAAGCTATCATCCGCAAATAGGAGATGAGTAATAGGGGGCATTGATTTGCCACCTTAATACCGGTGATCAATTTTTCCCGGTTGGTCTTCCGAACATTTGCTATTAGCACCTCCGTGCAAAGGATAAACAAATAAGGTGATAAAGGATCCCCCTGTCTTAAACCCCTTGCCGGCTGAATGAAACCATGTGGTTGTCCATTTAGTAAAACCTTATATTCCACTGATGACACGCAGTACATAATCCAGGATATCCATCGATCTGAGAAACCCATTTTCCGGAGAACTTGCTCCACAAAACTCCATTCAACCCGATCATATGCCTTGCTCATCATATCCGTTTTTATAGCCATGAATTTTGATTTGCAAGAATTGTTTGTCCGAAGCCCATGGAACATTTCCTGGGCAATTAGAATGTTATCCAAAATCAAGCGTCCTGGGACATAAGCCGGCTGAGTTTCCGAAATAAGAGTTGGTAACACCCGTTTTAACCATTGACATAAAACTTTTGAGATGATCTTATAACCCACATTACACAATCTAATAGGCCGTAGCTCGGCCATGCGAGTTGGTTTCGACACTTTCAGAATTAGAAAAATATGCGTGGAATTCAGCCGCTTGTCAAAAGAACCCTGCTCGAAGAAAGAATTGACCAGATTAAGTAAATTCGTCTTCACGACGTTCCAAGCCTTTTGAAAGAATAACACTGTCATCCCATCTGGCCCATGAGCTTTATCCGGATGCATCATAAATAAAGCCGCTCTTACCTCTTTCTCTGTAGCCGGACCAGTCAAGAGAGCATTATCCTCGTCCGTAATCACCTTAGCAATTTCCCCTAGAATCTCATCACAATTAGCCGGTCCAATTGTTGAGAATAAATCCTGAAAATATGAGACTGCCGTGTTACAAATCGCCTCATCATCCGTAGACCACACATCGTTCTTATCAAAAAGTCCCACTATCCTATTCCGTGCCCTGCGCTGCTTCGTTTGTGCATGGAAATACTTGGAGTTCCTATCACCTATCCGCATCCATTGATTCCGACTCTTCTGATACCAATAAATTTCTTCATCCCGATAAGCCTCCCTCAATTGATTGGTCAAAACCGTAATCGTTTCCGGGGATGTCGCATCATCAGCATGTGCTTTCGTTAGCTGCTGTGTAATAAGGTCTATTGCATCCCGTCCGACTGGAACCTGTGTCTTCCGCCACCGCGAGATAGACCGCCGACAGTTCACCACTTTGTCCACAAAAAGACCCTGCCCATTATGCCCATCCGCTCCCCAGCCCAAAGAAATGGTACTCATTAATCCTTCCTTCCCAATCCACCGTCTATCAAAAACAAACCGCCTCTTCCCCTTAGGATGTTTGGCCCCTATATACGCTAATATGTGCTTGTGATCAGACGCCACCATCGGCAAATACTCTGTCACAGTATCAAGGAAAAGAGCATGCCAGTCTTCATTTCCTAGAGCTCTATCCAACCGACACCGTATAGGCTTTTTATCCCGCCAACACCGCCAAGACAAGTAATCGCCCAAATACGAAGACTCCAAGAAACCACAATCCTGGATCATACAATTAAAAGACCGGAACGATGCCGCAGGACGAAGTTTCCCCCCTCGTTTCTCATGGTTACCAGTCAACTCATTAAAATCCCCAATTACAAACCATGGGAAGCTACGAGATATCCCCATTCTTGTTAACCGTTCCCAAACTAAATCCCTATTTTTTGGTACTGGATCCCCATAAATAAATGTTAAATTAAATAATTTGCCTTTGTATACTGCCTCAATATCGATCATTTGATCAGACTTAAACAGAATAGAAACATCAAAATCATCTTTATTATAAAAGAGTGCCAATCCACCACTACAACCAATAGGATCAACAGTTATTAAATTTAAATAGCCAAAATAGCCTACAAAACGTTCCATAAAAGAAAAAGACTGCTTTGTTTCAGAAAGAAACAAGAAATTCAGACGATGCTGAAACCAAAGATCCCTAAGATGTCCAATAGTTGCTTTGTTACCCAGGCCTTGGCAATTCCAGCTGAGAACCTTCATCTATCAACCAATCAGTTTTGGTGGTTTACCCCCACCTGCCGCACCCTCCCCCTTGTCCTGGTTCTTCGGGTTGTGTCCATCGCCCCCTTGGTTCGAATTCTTTGCTGCAGGCTTCCTCCGCGGAGTACGGAGGTAGACATTCAACTTCTTGGATCCTCCCCCCTTTAACAGACCTCCCTTGACCTTACCCTCCTTCTCACCTTTCACTTCATTTCCCTCCTTAATCTCCATCTGCTCAACCGCCGTGGTTACCGAAACAGAGCCTACCGCAGACGAAGCCTCCTCTAAAGGGAAGTTTGTAGCACCGGGTTGTGCCAAACTTGCGTCCGGCCCAAGCGAAGCCTCATCCAGGTTTGGTGTCTCCTCATCAACCCCATTGTCATCATCCTCCACCATCACATCCGACTCCAAAACCGCTTCCTTATGCTCAGCAGACACCGCTGCTTCAACCTCGACCACCTCCGTTTCCACAGCTACTATGTCCTCCACCACTCTCGACCCAGGAGAACCGCTCACCAGGACAGACACGGCAACCTCCCCCATTCTAGTATCCCCACCGTCACTCAGGACCCTGATATGCTCAAATTGTAATACCCTAATGGTACTAACAGCCTTGCAGTTGTAATACTCTAGGGGTCGAATCCACAGAGACTCAAGTTCACACAATAGACTTATTATTCTTTTAATTATGCTAAATCAAAAATATTAAATTAAAAGCAATGCAGAAAACAGAATTAAAAAGTGTTGTAAATTCAAAGGATCAAAGAGCTAGGCCTAGGGAAATTCTCAGGAATTTATGGGATATTAAATCAATCAAATAATTAGGATTCAAACAATTCAAATTCAGATCTAGAACTCTAAACACAGTTGTAAAATAATTCAGTTCTCACTGCAATTATATTCTAAATTTAAAACCAGAAAATCCAAATCTCTTTGCTAAAATTCTAGGTAATAAATCAGCTTTTAAAAACAAGTTTAGATTGTTCACAAAATTATTAAATCAAATCTCTTTGCAAGAAATAACTTTGCTCATCAAAAGGTTTTATCAGGAAAATCAATTATATTCTCATATCAATTTATTTTCCTAAAGTATTAATTCTAGGTGATCAATCAAGAATTAATATGAAGAACAACCTAAGATGAAGATCTAGCAAGATAATGAATCCTAAAATTATCAGATCTAATAAACCAGAAAAACCCTATGAAAAACCGTAAACCTAACAAGCAAACTACTCAGACATGTTTAATGAAAAACAAGACATCTTTTCTGAATAATAAGCAATGGTATTAAGAAAATAAGAAAGGAGTTCAGGAATCTTCTCTCTACAGATGAAATCAGATCTGTCTCTCCCAAAAAGCTCTCAATCAAAATGTGGCTAGAAAATTACTTAGGTCTAAACAATGACCATAAAATTCCTATTTATACTCTAAAACACGTCTTGGGCCTTAATTGCAAATAAGGAAAACTTGGGCAAATTTTGTAAATCTTCTAAAGCTTGTGGGACGACTTCCGTTTGACTTTGTGACATCTGCATCGATCGATGCTGATGTTGCATCGGTCGATGCATACTCTTCATCTCGTCTCCAAACTTCGTTGATCAGCCTTCATTGCTTTGATTATGCTCCAAATCATCCTCTTTTAGCTCATTTGTGTTCCATCCGTGCCACTGAGTACCTAATCCTATAAAGACTCAAAAACAACCTAGAAAACAAATCAAAAGACTCAAAAAGCACACTTATACCATGGTTAAAAACCACAAAAACCATGATATATCAGACCCCATCATCGCCCTGTGCAGACATCTGTTCCACCATTTCCGCAGCCCGCGGAACATCTCCACTAGCACCCTCCTGCTCCATGGTCTCCTCTTGGAAGAGGGCTTTCCTAACTTTCTTCTGGACCTGCTCCACCACAATGAAACCCGGGGAGGATTCGTTGATCGCCGCCTCGACATGACACTCTCGTGGAGGAGAGACAACCAGAGCAACTTCCTTATGTTCAGTCACCCGTGAAGGCTCAGCACAACGACGAGGTCTATAAGAATCCCCCTGGGAGGACCTAGAGCGACCCCTCTGCCCTCCCGGATGTTGCCTGTTCTCCTGCCTTTGTGGACCCTGCCTAGAAGATTCCCCGGTAACCCGAGTACGCCCCGCTGCATGACGCGTATCCACCTGAACATCCTGCCTGGCTCTCCCGCCAGCAACCGCTCCTCTGTAACTATGAAACCGACCAGCACCAGCACCTTCCACTGAAGGATGCGAGGAAACAGACAAAGCCACACCCCCTCCAGTACCTTGCCCACAGAAATCTTCATGATGACACAGGCTGAAACAACGGCGGAAATAGCCAAACAAGCGCTCATACCGCAAGGAGATGACCGTTTGATCCTCATTACCAAACTCGATCTCAGACTCAAAACAAAGAGGCTTGAAGCCATTGATCACCACCTTCACTCGACCTCCATCGATATCCACCTCCTGGACCTCCCCAAGATCTTCACCAATGCTTCTAAACGTGGGATCAGCCCAGAACTGAAGCCGAACCCCCAAGACACGCACCCAGAAAGTGAGAGAAGATGGATACAAAGGATCCACCGACGGCTTCCAACGGACTAGAGCCACCATCCAATGATCGAAATAAAACGGTTCCATCTTGAGGACCTCCGCAATATCCTCCTCATTATCGAAATCGAACTGGAACTTCCCAAGCCCCAAATCCGCACCAACCACCTTGCCCTCCATCTGCCAAATACGAGGAAAAAGCAGGAGCAAAGCCTTCATGTCTTGCACCCGAGGGTTGAAGCATCGACCAATAACAGTACCCTTCGATCAATTCTGAGTTATCAAAATGAGGAACCTTGATTTTTCGTTTGAGAGGCATCTCCGCAATCTGTTTCCCCTTAGAAACCAAACTACTCTGCGACATAGTGGAACAGAGAGAAACAAAACCGAAAGCCCAAGAGAAACGAGACACCACCGAGATACAGAAACAATGAGAGAAACAAAAAGCTTGTTGATGTACAAATTGTACTATCCGACCTCTTATTATATACTCCTTCGACAATCCAAGCAAATCAAACCAATTAACACCAAATCGCAACAACATCCCTTCACTAAAATCAAATCGCAAACAATCCGGCTCAGAATTCCAATACGCGAATCCCTTGACTGAAGTCTTCCCGTGAAACCAAATCGGATATCGAGATATCAGATCGCGAAACCAACCTTCACATCCGTTCTCCATTGAAGAGAAAAAACAACGGAGGATCCCACTTACCAAAAACGAAACCCCATCAACCCACACCAAACCCGATGTCACCAAATCAAGATAGAATCTTACAAATTGACTGAATCCTAACATAATCACATAAGAACTAAAACCAGATCCGACCCAAATCGTATCGTCCGAAATCATATCAACCCAAATCTCTCCAAAAGCCCAGATCCTCCCAATCTCCCTCAATAACACCATAATCCAATCCATAAGGAACCAATCTCCACCATAAAGAAACACCCAGAACCGTATCCCCGGAAATCTCCGATACCATCTCATTGTTGGGTCTAAACCCTAGAGCCTTCTCGCCATCGCCGTCGCCCTTTAGAGAGAGAGTTTTTGCTACTTCAACTAGTTCTGGCTTAACCTACCAGTTGTTCATCCAATGTCTAAAATTATAAAAACCATGAATTTTTTATATAATTACTAAATTTTTTTTGTTAATCTCTTTAAACTTTCATTTTTCTGTGCGTTTTTCCTAGTCAAAATAATATGAAATCAAATCTTTCATATCATTCTTTACTCTCTAATTTATTTATCAACATATACATCATTTTAAGTTTTAGTAACTAAAGATTTTTTAAAATAATTATAATTTATAATAATATTTGATTTTTTTTGCCAACTTTAAATAAAAATCTTATGAACATGTCTACCATTTTTTTTAAAGTTGAATTGTAGAATTTTGTGAACCTACTCGTTTTACAAGTTGGTCGAGATGCATTGTTGCCTGTTGAGTAACAGAGTATTGGATTTTATAAATTCGATTATATGATTTATAGCCTATTCATAGGTTATTTGTTCATTCGTATTTCAGAGTTAAAAACATCGACTAAAAATATCATCTTATTACTTGATTTTCTGAGAACCATTATACCCGGAGACATTAAACATGGAAGAATTCATGAATGTCAGAACTCAGAAGAATGCATCAAATGTTTTGTTTGCTTGTTGCAATTTTATGTGTTTTGACTTAAGATTATTGAATGTAAAGATTCCTGCTTGAGATTCGGATATTCGACCTTGCACACATATGCATCTTTGATTGTTTATGCCCAAGCAGTTGCCAATAAACAAAGAGCAAAGGACGTTGACCCATTTTTAGTTTCAAACTCTGACCAAAATAAACTATATAAATATATTTCCAAAGTTGGATGATGCAAATGAATGATCAAGTTTGTTTACTAAACGGAATTTATTTTATAAATTGACACATACGTGGGTGGATAAACATTGTATATGGAAATCGTCATGATATGTACTAAAACAGTAAAAGATACAATGTCTTGAAAAATTCAGTCTTTCACAAAACTCACACGCAAGTATAAGGTCTATATATTGAAGGAACGGATGAATATTTGATGGGGTAGAGAGGGCAGAAGAAGAGCAAAAAAAATAAAAAAAGTCAACGGGAGAATACTTGAGATGCAACGGAGGAGCAATGAGATAGAGGAGGCGGAGGAGGAAGAGGATGGAAGGAGAGGACTGGAGAGTGTGAGAGAGAGCCAGTTGGAAGGGAGAAGCAGTGGAACAGTGTCGATGAACGGAGATGACAACGTGTATGTTGGGGTTGGGAAAGGAGACTCGAGCATGGATGCATTGCGTTGGGCTATTGACAATCTTATCACCTCTTCCTCAACTCTTCTCTTTCTCATCCATGTCTTCCCTGAGACTCGCTTCATCCCTTACCCCTGTCTGTATATATCCTTGTCCACTTCTTATCTTTTGTTAGATGTGTGTCATCACTCAAGTGTATGTATGATCCTTGTAGTGGGGAGGCTGACGAGGGAGAAAGCAAGTCAAGAACAAGTTGAAAGCTTTATGTCTCAGGAAAGGGAAAAAAGAAGAACTCTGTTGCTCAAATTCCTTCATGCCTGCTCTGCTTCTAAGGTCCCATCTCTCTTTCTATCTCTTGGTGTTTGTTTGGATGATTAAGAGTGAATGTAAGCTAACATATGAAAGAGTAAGTGAGAAACTCAGGTGAAGGTGGAGACAATACTGGTTGAGAGTGACTCGGTGGCTAAGGCTATACAAGACCTCATTACCATTCTTAACATTAAGAAGCTTGTTCTTGGGATCGACAAGTCTAATGCTAGGTATATATATATATACACAAGATGAACGCGGCAACTCTTTCAGTTGTCAGATGACAGGACACCCTTCTCTCTTTGTGGCTTCTTGTAGGAAAGCAACGGTGATGAAAGGAAACAGTGTTCCTGAACTAATAATGAGGAGCTCCGCAGCAGAAATGTGTGTGGTCAAAGTCATATGCCAAGGAAGAGAAATAAGCATGGAGGAGGCGATGATGGTGAACAGCCCTTCTAAGTCCCCACTAGCGCAGCGGCCAAGGAAAGATCAACCCGTTGATCCTTTTGCTTGCATTTGCTTTATCAGTAAGCCCAAAACTAACAGTTAATGTATTGAGAGATCAAGATGCAGAGACTATACATTTGATGTTATGTTTTGTGCTTGGCTAGAGCGAGTAAAAAGGATCTCTGATAAAAACTAATAAGGTTAACAGAAACAGTTACAACATTTTTATAAACTACAGCAGCTTATGCATACAGGAAACAAGCATACAATTCATGGCAATCTATAAAGATCGAAACAACACTTGATCATTTTACCACATGGTCTTTTAAGAAGAATAGAGTACCATATGTCTAAATGGAACACTAGAAGAAATCAAATTCCAAATAGTTATCAGACCCTTTCTGAGCATTCAGAACCAAACCGGCTGCTGTCTTCTGGCTTGATGGTGCTTCTGCAACACTTGCAGGTTCCTTTTCCAGCTCAACAGGCTTTGGGATTTCCGGTGGAGTTGCACACCGAATCAAAGCCCAGTTCACACCTTCAAAGAATGGGTGCTGCTTAACCTCAGTGGCTCCCCGTTTGAACCCCAGCCGCTGCTGCGGCTCCTTCATGAGCAGGCCCCGGATGAGGTCTCTCGCTGCAAAACTCACCACAGGTGTTTCTGGGAACCGCAGAGGCTGACCCACCACATTGAACAGTGTCTGTCGGTTTCCTGATCCCTTGAAAGGCGTTCTCCCGAAGAGAAGCTCGTACAGGAAAATCCCAAAAGTCCACCAATCAACTGCACTCCCATGGCCTTCACCTTTGATGATCTCCGGGGCCAAGTACTCATGCGTGCCCACAAATGACATGGACCGTGCATCGGTTGGCTCGGCTACCAGCTCTGGCAATGGCCTAACTTGATTTGCGGTGTCATTCTTGGGTTTACGGTCCTTTTTAGATTTGCTTGAGAACAAACGTGGGGAGAAGCAAGTGGTGGGGACGGTGCAAGACGGTTGGATGCAGGATGGCTCTATGCAAGCAGGTTGCACACAGTAAACGTTTTTTCGTAATGGGTCTGACTCGATGGCGGCAGATTTCACTAGAGTTGGGCTGACAAGACAGCGGAGTGAGAGGTCAAAATCAGAGAGCATTATGTGTCCGTCTTCCCGGACTAGAACGTTTTCAGGCTTAAGATCTCGATACACAATCCCCAGCATGTGCAGGTATTCCAAAGCTAGCAGTGACTCTGCTATGTAAAATCTGCCACATATTGAAAACAGTAACCTCGATCAGCTGAGGATTCAAGATACTTTGTAATAAGATAAAATCGATAGGAATAGCAAATCTTGACAGATGGATCAAGGAAGGATGACTCACTTTACCGCTTGCTCAGAAAAATGCTTCCCTGGCTGGCGTTGCCTGAGAGTATGCAAATCTCCTCCGGGACAGAATTCCATCACCAGGCATGAGAATTTCTCAGTCTCAAAGTGAGTGTAGAGGGTAGGGAGAAACGGGTGATCCAAAGACTGGAGAATTTCTCTTTCGGTCTGAGCTCGGAGAAGCTTCTTGCGACTCGCAAGGGATGTCTTGTCCATAACCTTCATAGCAAAGTAACACTTAGTCCCGCTCAGCTCAGAGAGATAAACACTCCCGATGTCCCCGCAGCCTAGCCTCTTAAGGAGCCTAAAATGGCTCAGACCCAAAACCCCATCCCGAGCCCGTACAGCCTGGATTGCTTCCCATCTCAAGTCATTGGCCTTGTGGGGTTTGTTGACAGTGCTGCTAAAGCTGCTACAACTACTCTCGTCACTCACATCACTGCTCGTGCTTCCTCTGCAGATGCTGCTCTTGCCACTCTCCATGAAATCAAGGCGGCCACTTAGCTTGGCACTTCCACTAGTCTTGCCGAGACTGCTCGTGCCATCACTCATTTTTGCAGAAGCAGAGCTGGTCTTGACGCTGCCAAAGCCTGATGTTTTCTTTTCATCAATGGTCAATGAATCTACGTGCTCAAGAACGGTGGATAGGGAGCTAAAATCGGGTTTACAAACAGCCGGGTCACTAGATCGCTTCCTATACGACTCTGGCAACCGTTTACTCTCCGGAACTCCTCCAGTAGCTGATCTTTGTAACTGCATCGGCTCAAAAATCTCGGCTTTCGCTGACTTAGTATTACTATTCGAAGAGGAGCGCTTCTGAGCTTCGACTTCAGCTCCATGACCACTGGGTTTACGAGTAGACGCCATCGGACACGAAATAAACTATCTTTAGCTAATGGGAAAGACACATCTTCCTTGGAAACCCTAGTTGGATCATGATAATCAATCAGTTAGAAGAAGAAGAACGAAGACCCAGGGACAGATCAGACAGCACAAAACTAATGTCTTTGATTTTGGAAGTTGAAAAGGAAAAAAAAAAAAACAGATCCCAAATGGGAGATACGTAATTTCAGGTGGAAGAAGATATAAAATGAGAAGAATAAGACAAGGGAGATCTGGAAACAAGGTAAAGGCAGTAACTTTAGGGAGAAACCCTAGAAAGAGAGGAGGAAGGAGATACCTTGGGTATGGATTGACGCAGAGAAGATTCGAAGAAGAAAAAAGTTGGATAAATTCTTGAGGCTACAATTACATGCACTCGATGATCACTTCAGCTTCACCTCTGTTGCTCCTCTATACACTTGTCTCATTTCGCCGGATACGCACAACAAGAACCCGGAGCCGGAGGGGAGGATCCAGTCACGGCCATTACTAATTAAAATAAAATAAAATCAAAAGACTCTAAAAGCTAAGTTACAAGATAATACCTTTCGCTTTTTTTTTTTTTTTTTTTTTTTCCTATAATACAAAATGATGCATCACTTTAGTTACATCAATGTACAATGTTCCGTATGGGATAAAAAAAAAAGGGTAAAGAGAGAGAGAAAGAAGTAACTAATGGCCGAAAGAATTTAAATAATAAATAAAGTTGAATGATCACAAATTTGCGTAAACTGATAATTCCTGAACTTTTTAAATATAGACAAAATGTTATGCAAATGATGAAAGATTATGTCTTAATTTCACGGTGCAGACAATTTAGACCTGTTGTTGTGTTAGTACGCATTAATGAAATGACTTTGAGAAGAAAAAAAAAAAGATACAAGGCATGCTAAAAGCACAAATAAGATTTGTACTCTTTTCCCTCATTATGTTCCTGTGCCCTTTGCAAAACTTCCTTATAGACACAGCAGAAACAGCCAAACTGAGGATACGTTTCATTATCATTAAGTTTAACTTTGCAGGAGCGGAATATTCGCTGACAATCACATCACATTCACATGCCGTTTGGGTTGGAACCCTTTTAAAAATCTTAACTCGAGACATGTGTGTTCCTCGATACGACCGTTTACATTTTCTAGTTTCTATTATCAATACGCATCACATGTTTCTGGACCAAGCAAGGCTATAAAGGCTAATAGTAATAAACAATATAACCCACCCACCATATGACCTGAAACCAGGCTGTGCTTTTTGGACTTTCCACGAAAATCTTATTTATTCGTTACCCGTTCATTCAGAAATCTTCTTTAAATCCAACATAACAAAACGAATTCAACTCAGCCTTTATCAAAAGCTAGAAAGCCATGTTTTCCGATGGATCATCAGATTATTAGCCAAGACAAAAATAATAACAATCAGAAAGTTCATCTTTCCATACGCAATAATAGGACATATCTTACTGTTTCACCGCAAGGCAAGATGATGACGGCCTTACTTACTAGGGGAATCCATCAGTTTTGTGATATCAGAGACTGTTCTTGTATAATAGTCTGGTTCAATCTTGTTGTCCTTTTCTAGTAGATCCGATTCACTTGTCACCCCTGTTTTTGACAAGCCCAACAAATTTTCAGTTCACTAATACATTCATTGTCCACATATCACCATTGACTTGTGATGATGGCTAGTAAAACTCAAAAACAAATATCAAAAGAGTGACCTGTTAAGACCAGGAGGGTTTTGCAGCCAGCATTCTGCCCAAACAAGATATCAGTATCTAGCCTATCACCCACCATGCACATTCTTGACGAGTCTGTCCCAAATCTGTAAACACAAGGAAAAGATACCTCTTCATCACACAATGCTATATATAGTGCACACTATGAGCTGAGAAAGGATGTGCACTTTTACTTTTGTAGCAGAAAGTCCATCATGAAAGTAGATGGTTTGCCAACAACTATTGGTTCTCTTTCAGTTGATCCACACATCGCAGCAACCATACAACCAGCACCTAGAATTACGAGTAAGAATTTGATGCTGTGACAAGCATACTGCTACTTTGGGCGCTGTAGCATTTTGAGTCTAATGACCATACCAGGCCACTCCTGCAGATCTGTCATATGTCCTACTGCATCACGGTTGGTCGCAATGAAAAGACATCCAGGATTCTCACGTACACAGAGGGTCCCGTACCTGCCGTTACCGGTTATAGTGTTAGACTAGACTCTCAAAAACTGGATTAAAACAACCGACTTGTATGCAATTAGTATAATCCATCTTACTGAAGCTTATAGTAGTTAATGTTGGGGTCTAGTCCGACTACAACTGCTCCAACCTGAGACAGGAAGACACGAAGAAACATGGAGCAAAAGAGAATGAAGAAAAAGAAAAGCAAGATTCTATATACGGCCAAGGAATCAAAGTCTGATAGGCACATTACACTTTTATCATGTTCAAAGAGACAGTTTGATTTCCATTGTGCCTTCTTTTCACCATCTTCCTGCAGGGAGACAAATACTGCTGAGGAACTCGAAGTATCCAATGTTTGGCTGGTTTAAACACTCATCAGGGCCAATATCTATTAGTCGTCAAAGCGATCCTAGTAAAAGTAGTTCAAAAAAGAAAAAAAAAAAGACTACTTACGGGACCACCAAGACCTGAAAAACCAGCAATCTGCAGCTCCTCGAGAACACCCTCTCCACCAATCACATAAACCTACAAACAGCAAAGACGAAATAGTGAGAAAACAAGGACGGGATAGAGACATAAGGAAATTTTGTTAGTCAAAGACGAACCTTCTTGTCCTTGGGGAAGTTGTTGACTTTGAGGTACATAGCTGCGGCAAAAGAGGAAGAGAAGATCTCATCCTTGCAATGATAATCACAGTTTAGAAAAAGGCCACATGACAGGGTTTAGGTAGGGAATGGAAGAAGGTAAGGTACATACCTGAGTAACAGAAGAAAGACCCAAAGATCGGAACTTTTCAGCGTATTGCCTCCTCGATTTGACCGAATTGTTTGTCACAAAGACAACATTTTTACCCTGACACAAAAATCATCAGAGAGAGAGAGAGAGAGAGAGAGGGGAAAGGGAGGAGAGTGGGGAAAGGTCAAGTGCCTTAGAGCGGATTAGGTCGAGAGTTTGGGAGACGCCATCGATGAGCGTTTCACCCTTCCATATAACACCTGAATCGAATCGAATCGATGAATCATCATCCATCAGAGAAGGAATTAAGGAATAAAAGGGCAGAGGGTATACCATCGCAGTCAAAGAGGAAAGTGTCGACAGAGTCAAAGAGAGATTTGAAGGTACCGGAGGAGAGAAGCTGAGGCGCCATTAGAGTGGGAGAGTCTGATAAGTGATAAGTCGTCTTCTTCTTCTTTCCCATTTTTCGGGAATTTGATAGATCGATCTCTAGCCCTTGACAAACGACATCGTTCGTTTCTTTCGCTCGTTAATTATTGTAAGGCCCAGCCAGGTATTAAAAACGAATGTTGTGGGTTTCAAAGGCCCAAACAGCAAGGAGGGTTCATTTTTCGGTTAGTGAGCTTTGTGTGTGAGGGGGAATCTATATAGACCACACAAATTCAGATAGTTCAAATAACGAAGGGTAAAAGCGTCTTATCATCCACCACCAGCTGGTAATTTGTTTTTTTCTTTTCACTTCTTCTTCTTCTTCTTCTTCTTCTTCTTCTTCTTCTTCTCTCTCTCTCTCAATCACTCACACTTGAAAAAACAAAAGGCAAAAAAAAAGAAAAGAAAGAGTTTTGGCTCTCTTGATCTGGTGATGCTCTCAACTGAACTGGGTGACGATGATGGTGAAGCTTCGAAATCTTGTTCTTTTCTTCATGCTCCTCACCGTCGTCGCTCCTATCCTCCTCTACACCGATCCCGCCGCCTCCTTCAAGACTCCCTTTTGTCGGTTCTTCTCTCAATCTCTCTCTCTCATATCTCCGATTTGGATTTTGCATTTCTAATCATCGTCTTCTTTGTTTCATTCTGTAGCAGCTAAGCGCGATTTCCTCGAGGACGTAACCGCCTTGGTCCGTATCATATGACTCTCTCTCTCTCTCTCTTTTGATGACCTGTTAGGTGTTTTCGACTTGTTCACATTTGTTTCCTTTTCAGACTTTCAATTCCGATGGGAATCGTTTGAATCTGCTTCCGCGGGTACTTTTTTTCCAAGTGGTTTTACTTCAATCAGATCTTTCTTTCTTTAGCTCTCGTTTCTTCAATTTCTTGTTCAACATTGCATCTGTCTATAGGAATCTCCGGCAGTGCTCAGAGGAGGAGAAGAAGTCGTGGTCTATTCCGTCGATAAGAATTCACGACGGCAAGGTACGTGTGATGTGATGTGATGTGAATTCCTTTTATTTTTTTTTTTTTTTTTTTTTTCTCCTCCCCCCTCCCCCCCTCCTCTCTCATTTCGCCAATTACCTCAGAAGAAGCCAGAGACCAATTGTCTGCTCGAGTTCTTTCCGCCACCGACGATGACGACGACAATTCTATCAAACAAGTCACTGATTCTGCCTCTGAGATTAATAGGGTACGTACGTTGGTGTTTTCTACACCCTTAAAATCTCTTTCTTTTTACCACGGGAATCAGAACTGGGGTTTTTTCCTTATTGTTGTTAGTTAGGGCTCCAGATTTGGCTTTTTATACTTACTTGATAACTAGTAGTATAAAATTAGGAGAAAACCCTACCTATCCTCCTTGTGGTTGCCTATGCACGTAACGTATGTATGTAGCTTCCTCCTTAGGGGGTCTTGTTGTGCCCACAATTTTTATTTCCCCTTTCCCTCATATATTTGTGCTGTCAATCTCATCATCTTTCAGGAAAGGACCCCTGTTCAATTGTCCCAGCAAACCTCTGAAAAAGCTGATGACCATGAGCCTAATGCTTTCGGAGCTAAGAAAGAGAAGATAAACAACGTCTTGTTGCCTGATGCTCAGGTCAGGCATCTTAAAGATCAGCTTATTAGGGCTAAGGTTTATCTTTCACTTCCATCTGCAAAGGCCAATCCACATTTTGTCAGGGAGCTTCGACTCCGTGTTAAAGAAGTTCAACGGGCACTTGCAGATGCCTCCAAGGATTCGGATCTCCCAAAGACGTAAGTTCCCACTTGTTGTTTATAACCTCTCGAAAAACACATGTTTCTTCCTCTTCTTAACTGATGATTTCTCTATCCATTTTTTAAATAAAACCCAGTGCTATTGACAAGCTAAAAGCAATGGAGCAAACTTTGGCCAAAGGCAAGCAGATCCAAGATGACTGTTCCACAGTGGTCAAGAAGCTACGTGCAATGCTCCACTCCGCAGAGGAGCAGCTACGGGTCCATAAGAAGCAAACCATGTTCTTGACTCAATTGACTGCTAAGACCATTCCAAAAGGACTTCACTGCCTCCCTCTGCGCCTCACGACAGATTATTATGCTTTAAATTCATCTCAACAACAATTCCCAAATCAGGACAAACTAGAAGATACTCTGCTGTATCACTATGCCCTTTTCTCTGATAACGTTTTGGCTACGTCAGTTGTTGTTAACTCTACCATAACCAATGCAAAGGTAAGAAGTGACTTTGTTCTTTTGTTTTAACATTTTATATTGTGCGTCTTTCTGTTAAACTTACGGGTCTTAATGGTTTATTGGCAGCATCCCTCAAAGCATGTCTTCCACATCGTCACAGACAGACTCAATTATGCCGCTATGAGGATGTGGTTCCTGGACAACCCACCAGGCAAAGCCACCATCCAGGTTCAGAATGTTGAAGAATTTACATGGCTGAATTCAAGCTACAGTCCCGTTCTTAAACAGCTTAGTTCTAGATCGATGATAGATTACTACTTCAGGGCCCACCATACAAATTCAGACACAAACATCAAGTTCCGGAATCCAAAATACTTATCGATCCTTAATCATCTTCGTTTTTACTTGCCTGAGATCTTTCCGAAGCTCAGCAAAGTGCTCTTCTTGGATGATGATATAGTTGTGCAGAAGGACCTTTCTGGTCTTTGGTCAGTTGATCTGAGAGGTAATGTCAACGGTGCTGTAGAGACTTGTGGGGAAAGCTTTCATCGCTTTGACCGTTATCTGAACTTCTCAAATCCACTCATCTCCAAGAACTTTGACCCTCGTGCTTGTGGTTGGGCATATGGTATGAATGTCTTTGATCTGGATGAATGGAAGAGGCAAAACATCACAGAGGTTTATCATCGATGGCAGGATCTGGTATGCAGAAAATATATTTTACTTATGTTTGAGTTGCCTGTCAATGTGGGCTAAGTCGCATCCGTCTTGATTCCAAGAATGTTTGCTAATCTTATACACGAACGATTTGAACTGCAGAACCAAGACCGAGAATTGTGGAAGCTAGGGACGTTGCCGCCTGGTCTAATCACATTTTGGAGACGTACATATCCGCTAGACCGGAAATGGCACACACTAGGCCTTGGATACAACCCGAGTGTGAACCAGAGGGATATTGAGAGGGCAGCTGTGATACACTATAATGGTAACCTCAAACCATGGCTAGAGATTGGGATTCCAAGATACAGAGGCTTCTGGTCAAAGCACGTAGACTATGAGCATGTTTATCTCAGAGAATGCAACATCAATCCTTAGAGTTAGAGTCTGTTGTAAGAGCAATGTTGTACGTCTCAAAATCTGACGAGATGATCATTACATGAAAAACAAATTGTAGATGACACGGTAAAAGGAGATTCGTTCCAATAGGCACGACTCAGCCTGCGATAAAAACCCGACCCGAATATACCGACCCGTTCCGAACCGAACTTTTCGGTTTCGGGTTGGCTTCGGTTAGAAGAGTTGAACCGATCGGAAACTATAAAAATTTGATCGGTTACCCGAGTTTTTTCGGTTCGGTTCGGGTACCCGTTCGGGTAACCGAGGTCTTCATCTTTCTCTTCTTTTTTCACCGGATCTGCTAAGATTCTGACTTCTGAGTTTGTCGAAGCCACCGTTCTTATTTGATTTTAGGTTTGTAAAAGGTTGAAGATGAGTTAAACTCACCGTTTCATCACAAATACAAGGTTTTTTTTGTTTTTGTATTGGGCTTGGCCCAAAATTCTTTCTCTTCTCTTTTTATTCGACAGCCCTTTAATGAAACAGACAAAATTCGGTTTGTTTCGACAAAAAATTCAATACCCGAATTAACCGAAACCCGACCCGACCCGAACCGAAATTTACTTCGGTTATCTTCGGCACACTTTTCAAATAACCGAATACCCGACTACCCGAAATATCCGACCCGACCCGAACCGAAAACCCGAACTCGCAGGCCTAGGCACGACCGATGTTATTTCATTTTATTCTTTTTTTTTTTTTTTTTTTTTTTTTTTTTTTTTTTTTGTCAACGACCGATGTTATTATAGCAATTTGCAACATATATCAACGAGAGGAATTAAAACGAAAGAGTGAAACAACTATTTTCTAATTCTTTGAAATTTTTTATTTTTTTTTGTCGACTTAACGTTCTACGAGTGGAATTGCAACATATATCAACGACAAGAATTATTGCAACATAGAACGCTGTTTAGTTAGAGTACTGACAAAGTATATGTACGAACTAAACCTAAGATCTAGAGAATAGACCTAGACAACGATTGCTAAAGAAGGAAAGAACAAGAAAGTAAAACGACTCAAGCGAGTTTAAGGAGTACGGATTCCGATGTGGAATCTTACGTCCCTCTCGCCGGAGTTATACTATGGAAACTACTAGCTTCTTCTGAGCTCAAACCAAGCTACAACAATGGCGTCTCCTGACAAACTTGTAACGCCCGCGATCCTGAATAGGATCGTAGGCCGTGACTTGGTTCGAGATGATAGGGAGATCTCAGACAAGTCGGGAATGAGCTACTCGCTAGCTCGGACAATGAGGGAAAACGAGCCAAGTATGGGACAAAGATTGGTCAGCTGCAGACAGCTCTCGTTCAACTGCGGAAAGCTCTCGGCCAGCTGCGGACAGCTCCCGGCCAGCTGCAGATAGCTTGACTAGCTTGCGTCAGCTCGGTCAGCTGCCGGGAAGCTACCACTAGCTCGACCAGCTGCCAAGGAGCTCGACCAAGCTCGGCCAACTGGACGGTGGTGGACAGTGTGTGGGTCAGCTAGGAAGTTGGTGAGCGGTCATGGGACGTAGTGACCAAACAGGCACGGCCGAACGTGCACGATCAAACGAGAGCGATCGAAAGGGCTTGACGGATAGGTGCCTTTTGGGGCCTAGACATCGGCCAACACCCTATATATAGAGGGCGTGGCATTCATTTCGAGATATCAGCAGAAATCAGAAAACATAGTAAAATCTCGAGTGAGATCGAGAGAGAGATCGGAAAAAAGGTTTCTAAGGCCGAGAGTTCGGTGAGTAAGGTTGGAGTGACGGAGATACGATGATGTACCAACCTTATTGGTTCTGAGGGATTGGGTAGTTGCATCATCGAGCATAAGCATATATAATGCTTCGGTTGGTCCAGCTGGTCGGAGGAAAGGGGGTGGGCTCGGAAGTGGATCGGGAACCGCTAGGTTCACCGTGATACGACCGAACTAATGCGCATGCTACCTCCCTACCGATCAGTGTACCATCCGTAGTGTCCATGTACGGACGGTATGGTTGGAGAAAAGTAAACGCGGCTCGGTGGTTGGACAGGGGATCTGTACAGAAGCCTCGGTACACCATCTGAACTGATGCGCGGGATAACTCTCTACAGGCCAACCGCTGTACTCAAGGCTGAAAAGATGAGTGGTGGTATTAAGGGTAGCTAGGATCGATTATACAACTTGTACTAGCTTATCATGCAAACTCATAAGTTGTATTGAATCCTTTGATTATATAATACAATACCCGTTTGTTTGCTTTACTTTATGTTTATATCATATAGACTCTAAGTAATGAATCTCAAAATGTGCGAATAAACTTTGTTTAAAGAATGGGCCATAAAATATGACTAAGAAGCGAATTGGGTCGAGAGAACCTCACCGGCCATAGATAGTCTGGGGTCGGGGTCTTTTACTTACACTACAAGAAAACATGGATTTTACGACTACAATTGGCGACTATATATGTAGTCGTAATTTTTGGCGACTAAGTAGTGACTATTTAGCGACTATTTTACGACTACAAATATTTGGTCGTATATTAGTCATTTTTTAACGACTGCATATGTTAGTCGCTAGTTTAGTCGTAATTTAGCGACTATTTTATGACTATATTGCACACCAAAATATGTAGTTGCTAAATAGTCACCAATTTAGCGACTAATATGCGACTTATAGTAAACGGTCGCTAAGAAGTCGCATATTAGTCGCTATTTAAGAAAATTATAATTTTCAAAATTTAATCCCAAACCCTTAACCAAACCCCAAGACCTAAATCATAAACTCTAAATCTTAGAAATTAATTCATAATTCATAAATTCAAAACTTAATCCCAAATCATAAACCTATACACCAAACCCTGTACTTTAAACCCTATATCTTAAATTTTAAACTTTTATAATGTATATTATATAGAAATTAAATTATAAACCATTTAACCAAAATATAACCATTATGTGTATAAAATTAAATCTAATCTAAAACTATTTAGTGTATATATATAATTTAATACTTCCAAAAACTATTTACTTATAAAATTTATTAAATTAGTCATTTTAAAATCTGAAACTAATTGTTGATAAAAAAAAACATAAAATTATATCATTTAGTCTGGGCTTTGAGAGGCTTTTGTACCACTTTGGATTTTAAAAATGAATTGAAAATTGGCCAACAAAAAAAAGAAAAAAAAATCAACAAACAAAGAAACCTTCACCAACCTGTGCCTCTATTCCTCGACACTACACTTATAAAAAAAAATCATCATCACTCTCGAAACTCTTTCGGAGAAACTCTCACTCTCATTTCTTCGAATCGCGATGACTCTGTCCGGCCAAACCTCTGACCGTATCTCCAGATCTAGAAGGGAAACTGGTTTCCGTGGGAGAAGGTCAGTTTGTTCTATCTCTATTTCTCCCTTTAAATCTGATTTTGGGATTAGGGTTTCTGGTCTACGTTTGTAATGACCTTAATCTTCGAATTGGTTTGAAGACGACATATAAGAAGCAGAAGCTGAGAGGTGAAGCGGAGGAAGACGGCATAGAAGACGAAAAAGCTAAGCCGTGGATTTATCGACGAAATTAGAAGTTGGGATCTCAAAACCGGGAAAGATCTGCTTCGATTCAAGTCGTGTGCTTCTCCGGCGCACAGCCGAAAACTTGGGTCGACTAAAGAATCAATTTTTCTATCAAGCAACAATGGGTCAAGTTCTCTTTTGCTCTCACACCTATCCTCTCCGACGTTCTTGAAGGCTTAGTAGTTGCTTTCATTTGTTATCCCTTTTTTATTTTTTTTTCTTGTTCCGCTGTAGGAGCATAGATTTTCACTTTGATTCTGCTGAAAACGAGTTTGATTTATCTGCTTGATATCGGTAGCCAATGCTGATGTGATCCACTTAGTTGCCTTTTCGCGTCTCTCATCCCTTGTGTGATTGCAGATGAGGGAGGATAAGAAGTAGAAGAATGATGAAGGAGAAGTGAGGGAAGGAGTAGCGCATCAGTAGCTTTGTTGCCACGCGGGTATATCTCTTGTCATTTCTTTCAAATGTCTAGCTCCATCTGGTTTGGTCTCCATGGAGGTGGGTTTCTTACTTTCTTTTAAAAATCCTGGAACTGCTTTGTTATTTCATCTTTTCAGAATTCTTGAGTACTTATGTGCAAAATTGTTTTGTTTTTTTTTTTTTGCTTTCTTTGGTGGGTTTCTCTCAGATCAAGTGTCAGCTGTTTTGGTTGAGTCTTGTGGCTTAAAGAACTTAAGGCTCAACTCGGCTCTCCTCAGTGTCACCAAAGTCACCGAAGGTACTCAAACTAAGCTCTCTAAAAGCATATCGCTTCTTTCACAGAGTCACCTCAGTTTTGGTGATTTTATATGATAAAATCTGGTATGTGTGTGTGTTGGTGTTTGTGTTTGTGTCTTAGAAGCTTATGGTTTGAACATGTGATTTTAGTTTACTATATTATTTTGTTGTTTGTGATCAATAGACTGGATTTGGAGAAGCTTGAAGAAGCGGTTGGCTGGAAGAAGATAGGTAAAACCCTTATGTTTATTTTATTACTCTTGTATCACTACAAAAAAATGTGTATTTATAGCACATTATAATAGCACTAATTTTACAACTGCTATTAAAGATGATATCCGGATTTTCATAAGTATATTATAGCATTTTAGAAATGCTAAGCTCTATAATAGCATAAGGAAAAACTAAAATCGCTTAGTACCGCCAATATTTAGCCAAATTTTTTCCAACCCGCCAACACTTAGCCGAATTTTTTTGTTTGTGACATATTTATTTTAAAATAAAACAATATGTATAAGAAAACCAACAACATAAAACAAAAAAACAAAACACTTCAAGTCTCTCGCCATCCTTCTCTTAACACTTTCTCTTATCTTTCCCAAAAACCCTAGCTGCGTTTTTGCCTTACTTCACCACCATTTCAATGGTGACATCATCAGCTCTCTCTTCACTCTCTTTTCTAATGGATCTGGCGTTGTCCAGAAGGTGAAATCAAGAAGTAGTAAAGTCGTGTTGGAGCCAGATCTCCGGTTTACTTAGCCGCCGTTCTGGAATACCTCGCCGCCGAGGTAATAATCCACTCGCTCTTAGTTCTATCAATCATAAGTTTCGTAAACCCCTAATTTTTAACCGGTTTGTTGTTTTGGAAATTGGATCTGTCACTTTCAGCTTGTAGTGAGAAACGACGAGGAGCTGAGTAACTTGTTTGGTGATGTGATGACTGCAAAGGTCTGGTTTTAGCCTAATTTTGTTCAAAGGAAGTTCAAAGTTCACAGACATGTGTACATTCTAGCTTACGGAGAAGGTATTGTAAAAATATTAAGGGTACTTTTAGAGTTCTCTGTGCACACAAGCTGTTCGACGAATTGTCTGAGACAGAAACCAAGAGAATTAAATCTTATTAATTTTTGTTTTGTTTGGTTTTGTAGTGAGGATTAAGGTTCACGTACGGAGGTTGAACTCACTCATCCGCTGTAAATATTCTATTCTGATTTCGTTTTGCTTTTCTGAAAATTTCAGACGGAGACGGTCGTGTTTCCGGTAACGATGCTACAAAGTTCTTCGCCATGTCAAAGCTTTCTCGCCAGGAACTCAAACAGGTTTATTATTACTCATACGGTTAGTTTTTAAAGATTTCATAAATCGATGAGACTTGTGAGAATACGAATTGGATTTTGAAGTGTGTAGTCTAGGGTTGATTGAGAGAATTTGTTGCGATTTTGTATTTGAAGGTTTGGGTTGTTGGGGAATCAAAGCTACATGGATTTCTTGGCTTGGCGGAGTTCATCATTGCGACGAGGTATGATGATTGTGTGAGATTCATTTATCTTACTGAGTCTATTTGAAGTCTAAAAGTTCTTACTTATTTGACTGTTACGGTTAGTTTTTAAAGATTTCATAAATCGATGAGACTTGTGAGAATACGAATTGGATTTTGAAGTGTGTAGTCTAGGGTTGATTGAGAGAATATGTTGCGATTTTGTATTTGAAGGTTTGGGTTGTTGGGGAATCAAAGCTACATGGATTTCTTGGCTTGGCGGAGTTCATCATTGCGATGAAGGTATGATGATTGTGTGAGATTCATTTATCTTACTGAGTCAATTTGAAGTCTAAAAGTTCTTACTTATTTGACTGTTCTGTTGGTCTCAGCTCGTCTCATTGGCACAAGAGGAACTTGAAATTACTTTAGATCTTCTGAAAGGTTCTGGTAAGTTGCTAGTTACATCTTGAAATTTTATGAATAAAGAGGTTCCGAAGGTCTGAAGACAGTGTGGTCTTATTAGATATAGCAATTAGGTTGGATTTCTAATCAGAAATTTTTTTGGTTCTAGTTGACATGAAGAGTGTTGAACTTCCAGTGTTGGAAGGACTGGAAAACGTGGTATCTGTAAGACTCTTTCTTAAGACTTTACTAGAATTTTTGCAATAGGTTTCAAATGGGTTCGTTTCTTTTTACTAGTTTCAACAGTGAGCTTAATTGTTCTTTGTACCTTTTTTTCAACTTGGCAGAACTAAGGTATTGTGGATTGCAAGGACCAGTTCCTGATTTGACAAGGATACAAGCACAAGAGGCCTCACTTGGGAAACGAATGGAAGAAGCCTTTTTTGCTGGTTCATTTCAGCCAAAACCATAATTTCTTAATTGTGTAAAATTTACTTCTTGTAGTTTTCTAACTTCTCTTGACCAGTGTTCTTTGTTTTCGTTATCTTTTGTACTTGGGGTTGTAATGAATATGACGTTATGTAATATGTGTTTTGTTAATGTAATATTAATTGTATGTATTTTTATAATTTTTCAAATATAAGAATTATATGTAAATCCAATTAAATAAATTTGTAAAACAAAAGTAAAATCTAATTGAATATTTATATAGCGAAATAATAGTGTTATGACAGTTTATAAAACAACATTAATCATGTGTTATAGAAACGTATATAAAAACATTCAATTAACGCTACAATAGAATGATTTGCAATAGCGTACAAAAAAGTGCTATTGTATGGGGTGACCCTATTATAGCTGGGGCAGAGATAGCGTTTGATAATTCGCTATCAATGACATATAATAGTATTTCTCTAAAGCTAACAAAGACCATATTTCTTGTAGTGTATTACTCTTGTATTACTCTTCAATTCTTTGAAGTCACATTGTTGCATGCGTAAACCATCTGATTCAGTGTCCTATTGTTCTTAGGTCGAAGATGATGTTTGGCTTACAGAAAAAGCCACAGCCAAGCACACTCTTAGACAGAGCTCATGATGTACAACTTTATTTCAGAGCGTAAGGTAAACTTTCATTG
This sequence comes from Camelina hispida, assembly GCA_023657505.1. Lineage (NCBI taxonomy): Eukaryota > Viridiplantae > Streptophyta > Magnoliopsida > Brassicales > Brassicaceae > Camelina > Camelina hispida. The sequence continues at coordinate 24,796,795 of CP094637.1, forward strand.
GTTAAGACATTTTCTTATCCTATTGTATCTTTCGTTATTAAGGTACAATATATATACTTTGCTACTTATTGCTGTGAGACTTTTATTAAATCTGTCAAAGAGTCATTTGTTTAGAAGCCTCTGTTGTAATTTTTGTGAGGCTTTTTGTTGAATTTGTCAAGTGTTATTTGGTAATACCGATCTCTAGACACCTATTTTATATGCACTCTTTAACTTGAGTCACCATTGTCGATCTTCTTACTCACACTCACGTTTGTAAGCTAGAAGACATGTTAGTTATAGTGAATTGCTTGTCCCGATTGTTTCTCATTTCTAGTCTCGATTTTGAAATTGTGTTATATTGATAATGGGAAATGAGTCCCCATGATACATTTTTTGTTTGTTTGTTCTGAAGGTACTTGAAGAAATGAGTTGCTCTTGGAACATTAATGGGAACTACCTAGGCTTCAATGATGGAATACAAAGCAATTGAGAATGTGCTACAAACCATTTATTATGTAGTTTTTCATCTATTCTTATTTTTAGTTATGATTTTTAATTTTATTTTGTAATACAATTTTTTTGTAATCATGGTTTATAATAATAAATATAGTACTCAAAAAATAATGTTTTAAAACATTATTCATAATTTAAATATATTTAAAACAATTAATAATATATATATAATTTGTATAAATACTGTATAAATACAATAATGTATAAATACTTGAATACAACTATAGTCAGTAATTAGTCGTCAATTAGTCACTAAATTTGGTGACTACATTATGACTATTTTGCGTTGCGTAAAATAGTCGTAACGTAGTCGCTAAATTTAGTGACTATATTACGACTATGCAAAATAGTCGTAATGTAGTCGCTATTTGGTGACTAATTTTACGACTATTTATTTTAGCGACTCTCGATTTACGACTACTAGTTTTAGTCGCTATTTAGTCGTAACACACCATTTAGCGACTAATAGTGACTAATAGTGCAGTCGCTATTTGCCTGTTTTCTTGTAGTGTTAGCCATACAACCAACCAACCCCATAGGCTTTTCACCAGCCATAGATAGTCCCTTTGGTGCACGGTGATCGGTTGCGCTTCTCAAATCACTCGTGTTCCCGAAGCTTGGCACTAGACGTGCCTTTAGTTGACCTATCGGTCATACCTTTGAACCTTGATCAACTCATCGTTTTGGTATCAGATCCAGGTCCGATCTAACGATCCGACCTCATATTCAAATCGCCAATCAACCACCAACCAGGCCGATACTTCCGAACGACTTATCGACCATACGACTAGTCAATCCAACCTACGGCTCGAATTGTTGATCATTTGATCACCCGATCCAACTATCGATTGAAACACTAATCAATCCTCGAACGATCCAACCATTGGCGCAGATTGTCGCTGACCTTTCGATCAGTTTGATGCTATGATCAAACCGTCGATCATCCTGCGATCAGTTTGACTCCATTGTCGAACCGTCGCTTATCCGTCAATCAGTTCGACTCGATTGTCAAACCATCGTTCGTCTCATCGTACATTCGATAGAAAGGTAACATGCGCATCAGTTCAGACGAGTATCGATGTACTCGCCAAGCCGCACCCCCTTTTCTTCTAAGGCATAGATGGACGATGGATGGATGATGGTGTGTTGAATGGGCTGGGCGTCCGTCCCTTATATATGAAACCCTTGAAAGGACACGCCCATACCTTGCCCCTTTTCGATGGGTCACGTCTCTTTGAACAGTCGCACCCTTCTGATGGTGACCGTTGATGCTACCGAGCTACGTTACTCCTCTAGCTCGAGTGTTAGCTGATCAGACCACCCAACTGGGTCAGCACCAGATCAGTTCACCGAGCTAAGTTGAGCTGTCGGCCAGCTCGTCTAGCTGAGCTAGCTAGTGTACCAGCTGATGTAGTTCAGCTTAGTTGAGCTAGCTAGTTCATCAAGCTTGTTGAGCTTGTTAAGCTCATATTCCAGCTAGTTGAGCTAGTAGCTTAGCTATTAAAGCTCATCTAGCTTTCATTTTTCTTAAAACAAAGTGCCCCCCTTTAGCCATTAGAAGGAGTTGTACTCTTTTTCCTACTATGGGTTTGTCCCATATGTAAGCCTTCCCTATATAAAGGCCAAAACCGTCATTGTAAAAGTTAGAGTTGAATATTGAATTAATTTCCCAAAGAGAGAATCTTTGTTTCTTGTCTCATCCCTCTCCTTAGCCCAAGTCCGGCACTTGGCTCTTGAGAAATTCTAGGAGATTCACGAACCGGGTTTGTAATCCCCTAGTCCGACCATATCATGAGCCGAGCCATCTCTCGTGTGTCGTCGCATCAATCCATCGCTTTCGTCCGCTGCGTCCGTCGTTCATCCGTAGGCAGCATCCCATCCGCCATTTCCTTGAGAACCGATCGGGTCGAGTTTCTTACTGAGACTTTCTCTCATCCGACCATCATTCCCGGAGATTACCGAGTCGAGTTATTCATCGGCAAATCTCGTCCCGCTTCCATCCTTTCCATCCGTCCATCTCTTCTAGAGATTGCCGAGTCGAGATTCTCATCGGTCGATCCTCTCCATTCCGCCAATCCTTGAAGAGAGCCGACAAGATCGAAGGTCGTACGTTGTTCCGCAACTGGAGATCCGCGTCCGACCGTCCACAAAGACCGTCCACCATCCACAGCGACTATCCGTCTACCGCGTCCGTTCGTCCGTCCATAGCGACCGTCCGTCCGTACGACTCCGTAAACGACCGCGACCTGGGTTCACATCAGCTGGTATCAGAGCTAAAAGTTCCACACAAGGTTGTATCTATCATTTACCTTTCTGGTCTTGCATATTTTATTATCCTATGCTTTCATTGTGCTCTAGGTTGTTAGTTTCCATCTTTCGTTATTAGTTGTTCTTGCTTGTGTTCTTGAGTGTTCTTAGTTTGCTTGTGCTAGATCTGTTTTAGGGTGTGTTGCTTTTCGTTTTGTTGTTTATAGGGTGTCAGATCCGTTTTTGCTTTTGCCTTGTTGCTTTATTGTGTTTTTACCTCTTTGCTTGGCAACATTTAGGGTAAAAGTCATTTGGTTTCTACCACTTGCTTTTTGCTCTTTAAATCTCAGCCAAGTATTTTGAATTTCAAACTGGTCAAAGCCACATTTTGAAATTTTGTGTGGTCTAGGTTTAGTTTTCTTTTGTGTGTTAGAGGATTAGCCACCTCTCATATCCTTTTGGTCAAGGCCACCGCATGTGGAGGTGGACAGCCACCTTTGAACCTTGTGGTCCTTCGGTGAGTTGTCATCTTGACATTTAGTGACTATTTTTGCCAATCATTGGTTGTTCTTTGCTTTTGGCTTTATTAGATAAAGTTGTTTGTCTTTTTCTTCCTTTTGTTAGCCATAGGTTTGAATTTAATCTCTTTGATCATTTGCTTAATCCTCTCCTCTTATCTTACTTGCGAGGTACCATTGCCACGTCACGATCGAGTCATCGGCCGTACCGCCCACGACCGTCTGATCATATAGCCGCGTTAGCGTATCAACATCCGCGTATCATCGTTCAACGCTCGTATCACCGTACCGATGTCCGACCACCGTTGGCCGTCCGTACCCACCTTCCATATCAGCTGTCCGTACCGACGTCCGACCATCGTTGGCCGTCTGTACCCGCTGTCCATATCAGCCATCCGTACCGTCGTGCGAACATCATCGGCCGTCCATACCAGCCGTCCGTACCCATCATCCGTATCGTCGCCAACCACCGTTAGCCGCCCGTACCATCGACCGTACCTAGTCCCAGAGCCGTGATTGATAGCCAATGCTTGATTCAACCCTGATCAAGTATGGAATATGAGGACTTCAACTCCGATGACGAACCATGGTACGAAGAACACCATGGTACTGATCCGGAACAAGAGGCCACCGAAGACAAGCCATGGTATGACGAACACCATGGTATCGATCTGGAACCAGAGGCTACCAAGGACGAACCATGGTACGAAAAGGACTATGAAGAAGGACCGCATCAAGAGGAACGCGAGCATGGATCATCGGACTACCATTGGCCGTCTATGTCACGAGCTACGTGCCATAGCGAGCCAAGGATGAATCTCTACGATGATTCCGATATTGATGACTGGTGTTCTTACTAAAAGGATACAAGGCACCTAGCCTCAAGGAGAATGGAGCCTACTCCCGAACCAACCAGTACAATAGACGCTTTGATCTCTCTCCAACGCGGACTTCAAGACATTAACGATAGGCTTGACCGATTAGAATCACCGTCAACTCAGAAAAGGGTTGAGAGACGCTCGAGTGTCCGCCACAGCCGCAACCAAGGAATTCCTAGTTGGTCCCCAAGCGCGTCCACTCGAGATCAGATACCACGGCGCCAACACCCCAAACCATCCCGTATGCCGGCTCTGCGATCAATTCACAACTCGGCCCTTGTTGAGAGATCAAGGACTTATGTTCCTCCAGTTCAGTACCGAGAGCTGTCAACTCAGAACAAGGAACCAGCCCAATGAGACGTCCCTGCTTAGATCATACCGAGTCCAGAAATACCAAGGGTAGTCATCAAGCCATGCGGACATCTAGCTGAAGGACCCGTGTCAAGGACGCAACTAGATCGTGAACCGGACCATAAAGAGGACGTCCATGGATCAGAAGGAATCATAGAGACACCAGGCTGAGCCGCCAGATCACCAAGCTCATATACTCAGAGGCACAAGTTCAGTCCGTCATGCGGACCACGGTCAACTTTTTACCGCTCTTGACGACCGAGCCAACACTCGATCGCCGTGTCCGGAGCTGACCATGGTACGTGAATCCTCATACGGGACGCATACCAAGTCAATAGGCGACGCAAAAAAAGATTCTGGCCGTGCAATTAGTTCTCTATCCGGTAATCACTTGGTAATGGGGAGTTTCAAGCAATTAGAGCCACCGGAGATGGCCATTGAGGTGTCTTTTCATGCGGTATTGTTCATGTATACTACACATAGTACGCTCCAGCTGGGAGTTGCCAATGCCGTGCCACCTTTCTCAACTCTTAGCGCCAAGGCCACTACCGCACAAGGTCTTATGGCGAGGCATTTTTGAAACTTTGGTGCGGATCAAACTTTTGTGTGGCATCCTGGAGAGTCTCAGCAAGCAACCAAGGTTCATGAAGGGGTCGGAGCGACCAATGCTACTGGCCTTACCGGGGAAGTGTTATCCTTTTCTCTTAAGGCCTTACTTTTACCTTTTGATCCCAATAAAATTAGACCTTGGTTGAACTCCTTGATGCTGCTGATTCGGTTTTCCTTTTTGATCCAGGTGTTGAGTCGAGTTTTGAGGTCAAAACTTCTAGAAGAGGGAGGCAATGGTGAGAGCATGGGATTGGACATCTCTTGGACATTTCTCGGGCACCTCTTAGACACTCGGACAATCGGTACTAGCGTCCAGCAGCTAGCGTAGGCGGCAAGTATCCAACCCGGAGCAACAATGTGGCATCAACCAGTCCTCAAGGATCATCAAGGAGGAGCAAGACAAGGTCATCTAACTGCCATTTCCAATCCAAGCTCCAAACTTTACACCAAGGACTCATGGCTAGCATCACCAATGAAGAGCCTTGGGTGCGACCAGCTTTGGGAAGCTTGATTCGCGTGTCTTCACCATCACGCTAGTGTGAAGACACCTCTAAGTCATTAGAAGGAGCTGTACTCTTTTTCCTACTTCGGGTTTGTCCTAATGGGTTTACGGAAGGGGTTTTAACGAGGCAGATAGCTCTAGTGCATCTCCACTTTGTTCCCGCTTGGCTCATGACTTGAAACTTTCATTGACAAGATAATGGGCCAAGGAAGTGAAGATTTTATCCTCCACGTCCCGCCAATGACGTGGCAATCCTATCTGTTTTCTTCTTTCCTTTTAATTTCATCTTGAACCTTCTCTTGACCGTTGGATGGTCTTTGTTTGTTTAGCTTTTGCTTTTTCTTTTGGACATGTGTGTTCCTTAGCTAGTGGCCACGTGCCTAGGGTTAAGTGTCTCCCATATGTAAGCCTTCCCTATATAACGGCCTAAACCCTCATTGTAAAAGTTAGAGTTGAATATTGAATTAATTTCCCAAAGAGAGAATCTTTGTTTCTTGTCTCATCCTTCTCCTTAGCCCAAGTCCGGGACTTGGCTCTTGAGAAACCTTAGGAGATTCACGAACCGGGTTTGTAATCCCCTAGTGAAACACACTTTGTTAGTGGAATGGATTGATGGATGTATTCAATGGTGAGATATGAAATGAATGAATGGCAAGGTGTTTCAATTCCCCTTATGCAATTGTAATACAAGAGGTGTCAATCCAATCTGAGGGTTGTGAACAATAAGGATGTGTATATGAGCCTAAGTTAAGCCAAATATGCAAAGAATGTTTGTCACTAACAATCCTAATAATGAAATGTAATGAGCAGAAAGTAAAACTACTAGAACTAGATGCTGAATGTAAATGGAACAGAATGATTATCACTACAATGAAGCTAGAACAGAAATAGAAACTATGCTAATGAACTAATGCAAGATAATAATGAACAAGAAAATAAGCAAATGCAACAGGAATGCAAATAGAATGAGACTAGAGATAAGACAGGACAACTACTAATCATAAACAAGAGTTCTGGGGATGAACTCGAGCAAGCACTCGATCGAGTGTAGATCGAGTGCAGGGTCGAGCTGGATAAATCCGTGAAACAGAGCAATGCAAGAAAAACAGAGCAACAAAAGAACGAATCAAACAACAATCAAGGAGCAGGATTAAGACTTAAAAATCAATAAACAAAGAAGGCCTTGAGGAGGGATTCATGGGCTGGACTAATGAATGAGGTTATCACACTTTGGCAAAAAAATATCAAGCAAAGCTTTGAGCTAATCTCGAGACATATAAATCTAAGACAAGTTTAATCCACTCTCATGGCAAGAAACAATCAAACCTATGCATCTCTAGACTTGTTCTCACATAGTAAAGAGTCTACACAAGCAGGCATTAAACAATACATCTCATACCAAACAAGATCTCTAATCTCTTAGCAAGCCTAATGGTAAGCTCTAGATCTAGCCTTATCTATGCTCCTTAAACATTGGTGTGATGCTAAGATGCTTGAAATCAAACCCTAACCTCTCAGTTCAGGATTAGCATTAAGAACATCTAGCCTAGAAGAGATTCTACCACAATCAAGCTTGACTAAAGCAAACAAACCTCAAACACTGCCCAGCCTAACCCATCCTCAAGATCCTAAGCACTACTCACAAGAACACATGATGAACATCAAAGTCATAAACCCAGAAAATACTGAAACTTGCATCAAATGAAAGATAAAACAAAGATCTACAATACTCAAGAAGGAATGAAACTCGAATTCTCAATATTAAGAAAGTTATGAAACCAACAATATTGAAGAATCTAGAGTTTTTCTCTTAAGGAAGTACAAGATCTAAAAATAAGAAAAAGTGCAAAAGGAATAATTCCCAAAAGGGTAAAAACTAGGTTTCTAACTATTCTAAAAAGCTGGACTCCTTGGTGGCTCCAGGTACAAGGCTTTATATAGGAGAGGGGGTGGAAGCCCTAAAAATACTAAAAGACAAAATAGTCAATGGCTCGGTCAACTCGATCACTACTCGGTCGAGTGGCTGGTCGAGTTGGCTTTTCTTCTGCTTCCTCCACTCGGTCGAGTCCTCTTCTGCACACGGTTGAGTGTCTGGTCGAGTGTGGGGTCGAGTTGGACTCTGGACCTTGGTTCTTCAGTTTTAACTCTCTTGCTTTCCCTTCATGATTGCCTCACTTCTCCTCAGCATTACTTCCATGCTCCTTAAGCTCCAAAATCACCTGATTATGCATGAAAAGATGCAAATGCAATGCAACTAAACTCTAATGCATGATTAGTCCTAAAGCTATGCAATAATAGTAAAAATGGATAGCAAAAGATGCAAAAGATGTGAATAAACTAAGGGAAAACATGGTAAAATATATGAACATCAACACCCCCAAACTTAGTCTTTGCTTGCCCTCAAGCAAATAAACAAGACATAGATGAGGTTTTAAAGTGGGATCTCAGCTCCTAAAGCTTGCAAATAGACCATCTAGAATCAAGCTTTAGGAGCTGGGAGCGGGGATCCCACTTTCAAACCTCACCTACCTTCTTATGTCTTGTTTATTTGCTTGAGGGCAAGCAAAGACTAAGTTTGGGGGTGTTGATGTTAATATATTTTACCTTGTTTTCCCTTAGTTTATTCACATATTTTGCATCTTTTGCTATCCATTTTAACCATTATTGCATAGCTTTAGGACCAATCATTCATTAGAGTTTAGTTGCATTGCATTTGCATCTTTTCATGCATAAACAGGTGATTTTGGAGCTTAAGGAGCATGGAAGCAATGGAGAAGAGATGTGAAGCAATCATGAGGAGGAAACAAGGGAGTTAAGGCTGAAGAACCAAGGTCTAGAGTCCAACTCGACCGCACACTCGTCCAGACACTCGACCGTGTGCTGAGGAGGACTCGACCAAGTGGAGAATGCACGAGAGAAGTCAGCTCGACCTGCCACTCGACCGAGCACAGGTCGAGTTGACCGAGACGTTGACTACTTTGACTTTTCCCATTTTTAGGGCTTCCACTCCCCTTCCTATAAAAAGCCTTGTACCTGCAGCCACCAAAGTGTGCAACTTTTTAGAGAGAGTCAGAAACCTAGTTTTTACTTTTTAAGGAATTATTCCTTTTGCTTTTTATTTTTCTTAGATTTTGTACCCTTTTGAGAAAACTCTTAGATTCTTCGATATTGTTGGTTCCATAACTTTCAATATATTAAGAATTTGGGTTTGATTCATTTTGCAATATTGTAGATCTTGTTCTTATCTTTCATTTGATGCAAGTTTCGAGATTTTCTGGGTTTATGACTTTGATGTTCATCATGAGTTGTTGTGAGTAGTTCTCTAGGATCTTGAGGATGGGTTAGGCTAGGCTGTGTTTGAGGTTTGTTTGCTTTGGTCAAGCTTGATTGTTGTAGATCTCTTCTAGGCTTGATGTTCTTAATGCTGATCCTATATCTGAGAGGGTAGGATCTGATTTCAAGCTTCTTAGCATCACACCAATGTTTAAGAAGCATAGATAAGGCTAGATCTAGAGCTTACCATTAGGCTTGCTAAGAGATTAGAGGTCTTGTTTGGTTTGAGATGTATTGCTTAATGACTGCTTGTGTAGATTCTTTACTTTGTGAGAACAAGTCTAGAATTGCATAGGTTTGATTGTTTCCTTACCATGAGAGTGGGAGAAACTTGTCTTAGATTTATATGTCTAGAGATTAGCTCAAAGCTTTGCTTGAGATTTGTTGGCCAAAGTGTGATAACCTCATTCATTAGTCTAGCCCATGAATCCCTCCTCAAGGCCTTCTTTGTTTATTGATTTTAAAGTCTTAATCCTGTTGCTTACTTGTTGTTTGATTCGTATTTGCATTGCTCTGTTTTTATTGTGTTGCTCTGTTTTCCGGATTTAACCAGCTCGACCTCTCACTCGACCTACACTCGGTCGAGTGCTTACTCGAGTTCATCCCCAGAACTCTTGTGTTTATGATTTGTGATTGTCTTGTTTCATTCTAGTTTCTTTTCTGTTGCATTTACTTAGTTTTCAGTTCATTAATTGTCTTGCATTAGTTCATTAGTAGTAGTTTCTATTTCTGTTCTTGCTTCATTACTGTTATAATCATCCTGTTTCATTTGCATTTAGTTATTAGTTCTTGAAGTTTACTTTCTGCATCTTTACATTTTCATCTTAGGATTGTTAGTGACAAGCAATCTTTACATTTGTCTTAACTTAGATTCATATGCATATCTTAATTGTTCACAAACACTCATTTTGGATTGACACCTCTTATACTGCAACTGCATAAGGGGAATTGAAACACCCATCCATCATTCCATTCATATCACCATTGCATACACTTCCATCTTTCACCACACCAAAAAGATCTTGTTTCACCTCCCCATCTACTTTTCAACTTCCCAGGGAATAACTTGAGTTTTGAATTGTAAAGCAAGGCTTGGTCTCCAGGCTTAATGTCCTTTATGAGAATCTTCTTATCATGGAAGGCCTTAGTCCTCTCCTTGTAGATTTTGGAGTTTTCATAAGCTTCCAATCTGATATCCTCAAGTTCATGCAAATCAAGGCTTCTCTTAGCTTGTGCTGTTTCAAGATCTAAGTTCAGAAGTTTGATTGCCCATAGAGCCTTGTACTCAACTTCAACTGGAAGGTGATAAGACTTTCCATACACAAGCTGGAATGGGGTTCTTCCTATAGGTGTTTTGAAAGCTGTTCTATAAGCCCAAAGTGTTTCATCAAGTTTACTAGACCAGTCCTTTCTTGTTGCTCCTACTATTCTTGATAGAATGGCCTTGATCTGTTTGTTTGACACCTCAACTTGCCCACTTGTTTGAGGGTGATAGGCTGTAGACACCTTGTGCTTAACTCCATACTTCCTTAGCATCCCTTCAAAAATCTTGTTGATGAAGTGTGTCCCTCCATCACTTATTACAACTCTTGGGATTCCATACCTTGGAAAGATTATGGTCTTGAAAAGTTTAAGAACCACTTTATGATCATTAGTGGGGCTAGCAATGGCTTCCACCCATTTGGAGACATAGTCCACTGCTACTAAGATGTAGACATTCCCATTTGAAGGGGGATTAAAAGGTCCCATGAAATCAATTCCCCACACATCAAATATCTCAACTTCAAGAATTGGATTTTGAGTCATCTCATTCCTTCTTGTGATATTCCCCATTCTTTGGCAAGCATCACACTTTGTGATGAACTTATGAGTGTCCTTGAATAATGTAGGCCACCATAGGCCAGCTTGTAAGACTTTCTGGGCTGTCTTGAAGGTTGCAAAATGTCCTCCATAAGCAGAGCCATGGCAATGTCCTAACACTCCTTCAACTTCATTCTCTGCTATGCACCTTCTAAACAATCCATCTGATCCCTTCTTGTATAAGTAAGGTTCATCCCAATAGTATCCATTGATGTCTTTGAGGAGCTTCTTCTTCCTATAGGGGTCCATGTCTGCTGGGATTTCCTCACACGCCTTGTAATTGACAATATCAGCATACCAAGGTAGATCCTCACTCTCAAGTGCCATCCACTCTTCCATCTCGTCCTGCTCGATCGGGCACCCAAACACACTCGGCCGAGTGCCTGTTCGAGTGGGAGGTCGAGTTGTGAGTCGTGTTGTCCCAATCAGCATCAGTTTCTCCTCAGACATTGAATCATCAATTGGAATCTCCTCTTCTATCCTCATCCTGGACAAGTGGTCAACTACTCCATTCTCTATCCCCTTTTTATCAACTATTTCCATGTCAAACTCTTGAAGAAGCAAAATCCATTTCAACAACCTTGGTTTTGTATCCTTTTTTGAGTAGATGTGCCTCAAAGCAGCATGATCAGTGTACACAATTACCTTGGACCCTACTAAGTAGCTTCTGAATTTTTCAAAGGCAAACACCACTGCTAGGAGCTCTTTCTCTGTTGTTGAATATCTTCTTTGAGTTTCGTCCAAGGTTCTACTTGCATAATGAATCACATGCAGCCTCTTGTCTTTTTCTGTCCTAGGACTGCTCCTACTGCAAAGTCTGAAGCATCACACATAATCTCAAATGGAAGATCCCAGTTAGGAGCTTGGACTATTGGAGCTGAAATCAAAGCAGCCTTGATCTCCTTGAAAGCCTTCAAGCAATCTTCATCAAAGTTGAACTCAGTTTCCTTGCAAAGCAACCTTGTCAATGGCCTAGCTATCTTTGAAAAATCCTTGATGAATCTTCTATAAAACCCAGCATGACCAAGAAAGCTTCTTATGTCCTTGACTGTTTTTGGTGGTTGAAGTTGAACCATGACTTCAATCTTTGCCTTATCAACCTCAATCCCTTTCTCTGAAATCTTATGACCAAGAACTATCCCTTCTTCAACCATGAAGTGACACTTTTCCCAATTCAAGACTAGGTTTGTCTCTTCACATCTTTTTAAAACCCTGCACAAATTATCAAGACAAGAAGAAAAGGAGTCTCCATAGACAGAGAAGTCATCCATAAACACTTCAACAACATCCTCAATGAGATCAGAGAAGATAGACATCATGCATCTTTGAAAAGTTGCTGGAGCATTACATAATCCAAATGGCATTCTTCTATAGGCAAAAGTACCATATGGACATGTGAATGTTGTCTTCTCTTGATCATTAGGATGAATGGGAATTTGAAAAAATCCAGAATCATCCAAGAACCAGTAGTGAGTGTGATTAGCTAATATTTCCAACATTTGATCAATGAAAGGAAGAGGAAAATGATCTTTCCTAGTAGCTGAATTAAGCTTTCTATAATCAATGCACATTCTATGCCCTGTAATGGTTCTAGTGGGAATTAATTCATCATGATCATTCTTCACTACAGTGATCCCTCCTTTTTTTGGGACACAATGAACTGGTAAAACCCAAGTACTATCAGAGATAGGATAGATTACACCAGCATCAAGCAACTTAAGGATCTCTTTCTTAACTACTTCTTTAAGGTTGGGGTTTAATCTTCTTTGGGGTTCAATGCTGGAGTAAGATTCATTTTCAAGATGGATTCTATGCATGCAAAGACTAGGTGAGAGTCCTTGAATGTCATCCAAGGTATAACCAATAGCTTTTCTATACTTTCTTAGCTCAACAACTAGCAAATCAAGATCTTTTTTACTCAACTTAGCATTTACTATCACAGGATAAGTAGAGTTCTCACCTAGAAAAACGTACCTTAGCCCAGTTGGGAGAGGTTTGAGCTCTACTTTTGGTGCTTTTAGTTCAGACCAATCATCTGTGGAGGACTCGGCAGTGCACTCGGTCGAGTGGCTCTGGTGCTCGGTCGAGTGCGTGGTCGAGTGCGGGGTCGAGCTGTCCAGATTTGCTATTTGAACTGACCAGACTTCTTCTCTTAATGCAGGTAACCCCTCAAAAACCTCTGGATGGTCTGATTCCCTACAGGAGTCCAATATCTCCTCATAGGCCTTGGTTTCTTTATGAATGAATCCTTCCTCCCCACTTTTGGTTAAAGCAGTTCTAAGGTGATCTTGTTCTGCTAGTTCTTCCATCAATTCTCCTGAAAATTGTTCCATCTCTTCAGTCCAAAAGACTTGTCCTCCAATGGTTGGTTTCTTCACAGCCTCTACAATGTCAAATGTCATTTTGAGGTCCTCTCCCAAGTTAAGATCAATCTTCCCTTGTCTCACATCAATTATTGCTCCTGCTGTAGCTAGGAAAGGTCTCCCTAATATCAAAGGATCTTTTGGTTCTTCATCCATTTCCAAGACCACAAAGTCTGTTGGGACTTCTATTGCTCCAACTCTAATTGGTAGATCCTCCAAAACACCATGTGGTAATCTTATTGATCTATCAGCCAAGATCAAGGATATATTGCATGGCTTATACCTTGTAAACCCTAGGCGCTTAGCAACTGATAGAGGCATTAGGCTTACTGAGGCTCCCAAATCACATAGGCATCTGTTGAAGGTTAAAGGGCCTATAGAGCAAGGTAGAGTAAAGGAACCAGGATCTCTTAGCTTTTGAGGATTCACTTGCTTTGTGATGATAGCACTGCACTCTTGGCTAAGGTTCACCATCCCCTGAACTTCTTTGATCCTTTCCATCACAGCATCTTTCAAGAATTTCTGGTAAGGGGGTATCATCACAAAGGCATCTATTAGAGGCATTCTAAGCTCAATCTCTCTAACTTGTTTGTCAAACAATGCCTTGTATTTCTCAACCATCTGCTTCTTAAATCTTCCTGGAAAAGGTAGTGGAGGCTTGTAAGGAGGAGGAATGAACTGGACTTCTTTTTCTTTGGAAGTGACTGGCTTAGTTTTCTCCTGGGAGGCTGCTCGATCGGGTGCTCGATCACACACTCGGTCGAGTGAGTGGTCGAGTGGTGGGTCGAGTTCGATGGCGTTTTCATTCTGAGTTTCTTCTTGTTGAAAACCCTCCCCTTCTTGATCACTACTGTCCTCAGTGTCTGGTAATGCTCCCTCTCTTGTTGGTAGAACCCTTCCACTGCGTAGATTGATAACATGAGCAGATTCTATAGAGTTCATAATGGACTTGCCTTTGTTTTTTGGGGCATTAGCTAGTTGGTTTTCCATAGTCACAATCCTGGAAGTCAGTGTGTCAAACTTGGCATTGAGGTCACTGTAAACATCTGATATTCTCCTGTTCAACTCAGCAAATCTGTTTGCTGCCTCAATCTTTCCTTGTGTTTGCCCAATCAACAACTGTTGCATCATAGCTCTTAGGTCTTGTTCTTGGCCTTGGTTAGTCTGAAACCCTAGTGGGGGACACAACTGAGGCTGGAACACTTGATGTTGTTGTTTGGGGACATAGTTTTGTTGCTGTTGAGGCTGTTGAGGTTATCATCAGATTCCGATACATGAGGCAGATGTGAGGAAGACGGCTTTCAGGACGAGATATGGGCATTATGAGTTTGTAGTGATGCCTTTCGGGGTTGACCAACGCACCAGCTGCGTTTATGAGATTGATGAACATCGGTACACTTGGTCTTGTGGATTGGCCACATTGGTGCTTCTATAGGAGAGGTTGTTGTTTTTGAACCCTCCTTGGTTGTAGCCTTTGAATCCACCTTGGTTTTGCATATAACAGAGCTCAGCATACTCATTCTCCCCTTCTTGATCTTGAACCTCTTCTTCACCAATGAAGTGAATGGAATTTTGTTGGCTAAGGAGGATCTTATCAAGCTTCTCATTGACCATCTTTAAATCCTTCTTGTATTTGTCCTCTTGGTCAGTGGAGGTGGACCTTATGGTTCTGTCATAGTCCTCATTATAGTTGCCATCTGACTGAGCAAGGTTCTCAACAAATTCCTAGCCTTCTTCCACATTCTTGTTGAGGAAGTTTCCATTAGAGGCTGTGTCAAGAAGCATCCTGATCTTGGGAAGCACTCCTCTATACAATGTACTCAAGAGTGACTCATTGCTGAAGCCATGGTGAGGACACTGAGTCTGAAATCCTTTGAACCTCTCCCAAGCTTCACAAAAGCTTTCATTGTTTCTTTGAGCAAACCCAGAAATTTCATTCCTCAATCTAGCAGTCCTTGCATTTGAGAAGAATTTTGCCAAGAAAGCCTTCTTGCAAGCATCCCATGTGGTTATTGCTCCAGTAGGAAGAGTCTTCTCCCAAAGGTGAGCCTTATCTCCAAGTGAAAATGGGAAGAGCCTCAACTTGAATCCATCCTCAATTACTCCATTAATCTTGGTAAGACCACAGATTCTATCAAATTCATCAAGGTGGTCTAGAGGATCCTCCATTGGTAACCCATGGAACTTGTTGGCTTGAATCATGGAGATCAATCCACTCTTGATCTCAAAGTTGTTGTTTGGCACTGTGGGAGGCACAATACCAGCTCTCTGGTTGTGTGTGTTGGGTGCATCTCCAGCACCAATGTTCCTTGGTCTTGGAACTGGATCTTGTTGCTCCATTATGATTGGAACTGCTGGCTGTTGTGGAACTACTCTTCTTCTCTGATTTCCCAAACCCTTTGGCAGCCTGTGGATGTTGTCAAGAGGCCTTTGAAGATTGTTTTTCCCCTTGGACCTTGTGTGAATCAACAGACTGAGAGACTGACTCGAACAGGTGCACGGTCGAGCGCAGGCTCGAGTGAGTGGTCGAGTCGGCTGGGAACTGGTGTCTAAATAGATACGCTGTCTGACTCGATCAAGTGCTCGATCACTACTCGGTCGAGTGGTGCTTGAGTGGGTGGTCGAGTGGTACCTGAAATTCAACACAGCCAAGCAAAAGAAGATTCGAGTTCAGCAACTTCACAAGTGTATAAACGAACTTAATCTTAGACTAATAATGATCCTAAATGTCACAAAAACACTCTCAAATGGGCAACGGCGCCAAATTGAAACACACTTTGTTAGTGGAATGGATTGATGGATGTATGCAATGGTGAGATATGAAATGAATGAATGGCAGGGTGTTTCAATTCCCCTTATGCAATTGTAGTACAAGAGGTGTCAATCCAATCTGAGGGTTGTGAACAATCAGGATGTGTATATGAGCCTAAGTTAACCCAAATATGCAAAGGATGTTTGTCACTAACAATCCTAATAATGAAATGTAATGAGCAGAAAGTAAAACTACTAGAACTAGATGCTGAATGTAAATGGAACAGAATGATTATCACTACAATGAAGCTAGAACAGAAATAGAAACTATGCTAATGAACTAATGCAAGATAATAATGAACAAGAAAATAAGCAAATGCAACAGGAATGCAAATAGAATGAGACTAGAGATAAAACAGGACAACTACTAATCATAAACAAGAATTCTGGGGATGAACTCGAGCAAGCACTCGATCGAGCGTAGATCGAGTGCAGGGTCGAGCTGGATAAATCCATGAAACAGAGCAATGCAAGAAAAACAGAGCAACACAAGAACGAATCAAACAACAATCAAACAACAGGATTAAGACTTAAAAATCAATAAACAAAGAAGGCCTTGAGGAGGGATTCATGGGCTGGACTAATGAATGAGGTTATCACACTTTGGCCAACAAATCTCAAGCAAAGCTTTGAGCTAATCTCTGGACATATAAATCTAAGACAAGTTTAATCCACTCTCATGGCAAGAAACAATCAAACCTATGCATCTCTAGACCTGTTCTCACATAGTAAAGAGTCTACACGAGTAGGCATTAAGCAATACATCTCATACCGAACAAGACCTCTAATCTCTTAGCAAGCCTAATGGTAAGCTCTAGATCTAGCCTTATCTATGCTCCTTAAACATTGGTGTGATGCTAAGATGCTTGAAATCAAACCCTAACCTCTCAGTTCGGGATTAGCATTAAGAACATCTAGCCTAGAAAAGATTCTACCACAATCAAGCTTGACCAAAGCAAACAAACCTCAAACACAGCCCAGCCTAACCCATCCTAAAGATCCTAATCACTACTCACAAGAACACATGATGAACATCAAAGTCATAAACCCAGAAAATACTGAAACTTGCATCAAATGAAAGATAAAACAAAGATCTACAATACTCAAGAAGGAATGAAACTCGAATTCTCAATATTAAGAAAGTTATGAAACCAACAATATTGAATAATCTAGAGTTTTTCTCTTAAGGAAGTACAAGATCTAAAAATAAATAAAAGTGCAAAAGGAATAATTCCCAAAAGGGTAAAAATTAGGTTTCTGACTATTCTAAAAAGCTCGACTCCTTGGTGGCTGCAGGTACAAGGCTTTATATAGGAGAGGGGGTGGAAGCCCTAAAAATACTAAAAGACAAAATAGTCAACGGCTCGGTCAACTTGATCACTAC
The DNA here is from genome assembly GCA_023657505.1 of Camelina hispida. Classification (NCBI taxonomy): domain Eukaryota; kingdom Viridiplantae; phylum Streptophyta; class Magnoliopsida; order Brassicales; family Brassicaceae; genus Camelina; species Camelina hispida. The sequence goes on from CP094637.1 coordinate 24,814,146, forward strand.
TCGGTCGAGTGGCTGGTCGAGTTGGCTTTTTTTTTGCTTCCTCCACTCAGTCGAGTCCTCCTCTGCACACGGTCGAGTGTCTGGTCGAGTGTGGGGTCAAGTTGGACTCTGGACCTTGGTTCTTCAGCCTTAACTCTCTTGCTTTCCCTTCATGATTGCCTCACTTCTCCTCAGCATTGCTTCCATGCTCCTTAAGCTCCAAAATCACCTGATTATGCATGAAAAGATGCAAATGCAATGCAACTAAACTCTAATGCATGATTAGTCCTAAAGCTATGCAATAATGGTAAAAATGGATAGCAAAAGATGCAAAAGATGTGAATAAACTAAGGGAAAACATGGTAAAATATATGAACATCACCTAGTCCGACCGTATCACGAGCCGAGCCATCTCTCGTGTGTCATCGCCTCAATCCATCACTTCTGTCCGCTGCGTCCGTCGTCCATCCGTATGCAGAACCGATCGGGGTCGAGTTTCTTACCGAGACGTTCTCCCATCCGACCATCGTTCCCGGAGATTGCCGTGTCAAGTTATTCATCGACAAATCTTGTCCCGCTTTCGTCCTTTCCATCCGTCCATCTCTTCTGGAGATCACCTAGTCGAGATTCTCATCGGTCAATCCCCTCCATTCCACCAGTCCTTGAAGAGAGCCGACAAGATTGAAGGTCGTACATCGTTCCACAACCGGAGTATTGAGATGAACACGCCAATCCTTAGTATATATGTCGTTTTATATGTTTTTGTATAGTATTAGAACTTTCCTTATTTGATCTTCTTGTATGCATATAAATAGAATGTAACTAGGTCAATATTTCTTTAAGGAATGAGAAACACTCCTTCTCCTAATCTCATCTCGCCGTCTATCTATTCTCTCCCTATACTCTAAATCTCTCATCTTCGTCTTCTCGAATTCTCACTCACTCTCTTCATTCTTACATGGTATCAGAGCAGTAACGCTCCTATTCTACAAAATCTCAATCTGTTCTATTCCGCAACCAAATTCAGTTCGAAAATCTCTCATGGATCTCAACAAAACACTAATCATTCCGGTCACACTCAAGGGTGGAAACTACTTGCTTTGGGCAAGGACTACAAAGACAGTGTTGTGTGGTCGTGGGCTTTGGAAGCACATTGAGAAGAATGAAGCTACAAAGGAGATCACGACTACAGAAGAAGGAAAGGAGATCGTGGATTGTGATGGTGACAAATGGTTCCAAGAGAATCAAATTGTCTTGGCTTTCATCCAAAACTCCTTGGATGCTCCTATCCTTGAGTCATACTCTTTCTGTGAGACGGCCAAGGATCTTTGGGATACATTGAAAAATGTATTCGGGAATGTCTCAAACCTCAGCCGTGTGTTTGAGGTAAAGAGAGCTATTAACAACCTTAATCAAGAAGAGATGGAGTTCACCAAACATTTTGGGAAATTCAGATCTCTTTGGGCAGAGTTAGAGATGTTAAGACCTAACTTGGTGGATCCAGTGGTCCTAAACGAACATCGTGAGCAAGATAAAGTGTTTGGTCTTCTCTTGACGTTAAACTCATCATACAATGATCTCATCAAGCATATCCTTCGGTCAGATAAATTCCCAAGTCTCGATGATGTGTGCAATCAAATTCAAAAGGAGCATGGCTCGATAGGTCTGTTTGGAGCTAAAGGAGATCTTATCACCGCTAACAAAGGAGAGGTGGCTGTAGCAAACAAGGGGTACTACAAAAGTGATGGGAAGAACCGCGTCATATGTGACCATTGTAAGAAGCCGAGTAATTTCAAGGATAAACGCTGGAACCTTCATCCTCACCTCCGACTACGAAGTGTCAATCCAAAAGCAAACCAAGCATGTGGATATGGTGAAGGTCAAGCTCAAGTGACAACTCACACAACTGAAGGTAATGGAGCAGCACTAGCAGCCTCCTCGGAGCTGGTGAGGAGGTCCGACCTCGATGCTCTCATCAAGGCTCTAAAAGAGTCTTCTGGTAACGCTTATCTCACTCTTAATGCTATAAAACCTCTTATTGTGGATTCCAGAGCTTCTCACCATATGATTAGTGACTCTAAGCTAATTAGTGATATCAAACCAACTTTAGAGAATGTGACCATATCAAATGGAGATAAGATACCAATTAAGGGAGTTGGAAATTTAAATCTGTTTGATAGAACATCTAAAGCGTTTTATATGCCTAGTTTCACATCCAATTTGTTATCTGTTAAGAAAGTAACTAATGATCTTAATTGTTATGCAATTTTGGTCCTAATGATGTGTATTTTCAGGATATTGACACAAGTAAAGTTCTTGGCAAAGGAAGTACTAAACATGATCTTTATGTGCTTGAGGATTCGAATCTCACCACTGCTTTATCTTCTTGTTTTAAGTCAATAATCGATGAGACAAATGGTTCAATTTGGCATGCTAGACTTGGTCATCTACATTTTTGTGCATTGCAACTAGTTTTACCTAGTTTTTCTTTAAAAATAATGAGTGTGAGGCGTGCATTCTTGGTAAACATTGCAAAACAGTTTTTCCCAACTCTTCCACTATGTATGAGCATTGTTTTGATTTAATTCATTCTGATGTTTGGACATCACCATGCTTGTCTCGTGAAAATCAGTAATATTTTGTTACTTTCATTGATGAAAAATCAAAATATACTTGGTTAACCTTGCTTCCATCTAAGGATAGAGTTCTTGAGGCTTTTCTAAATTTTCAGAATTATGTGACTAACCAATTTAATGCCAAGATAAAGATTTTGAGATCAGATAATGGTGGGGAGTACACAAGTCATATGTTTAAACAACACCTAGCCAAGCATGAGATTGTACACCAAACAAGTTGCCCTTACACGCCACAACAAAATGGTGTAGCTGAAAGGAAGAATAAACACCTTATGGAGGTTGCCCGGTCCATGATGTTCCACTCAAATGTACCAAAGAAGTTCTTGGGAGATGCTGTTGTTACTGCTTGCTATCTAATCAATCAAACTCCTACAAAAATACTGGGTGATATCTCTCCATTTGAAGTGCTTAACAAAGTTAAACCTTATATTAATCACTTACGTGTGTTTGGCTGCATATGTTATGTCCTAAAACCAGGTGAACAACATGATAAACTCGATGCTAAGAGTGTCAAGAGCATGTTCATTGGATATTCAACTACACAGAAGGGATAAAAATGCTATTAACCAGAAGCTAGAAGAGTCTTGGTGTCAAGGGATGTAAAATTCTTAGAATCCAAGGGGTTCTATGATGAAAAGAATTGGGAAGACTTGAAAGATCTCTCCTGTTCTCAATCTGACAAAGCAATCAATCTTCGAATTCTGCTAGAAAGGCTTGGAGTTACAAATAATCAGCCTTCACCATCACCTTCGGTCAACACACCACCAATCGAATCTAACAATGAACCGACTGCGCTGCATCATCCGGACTCGACAAGTGAAGACGTGAGCATTACACCAGTAGAACCTGCTCGACAACATCAAGCCGAGGATGACATTGATAATCATGAAGAAACTCTCAACTCTCTTGGTACTGACAAGAGTAAGGACTCTACATCAGCTGATGATCTTACCTCCAAAGGAGAAGAAGTTGAAATAGAAGAGGATCAACATCAGGTTGGGGAGACCAATATTATACCACTCCGTAGAAGTGAGAGTCTCAAGAAAACTGCTCGAGTCTCTACAATAGTCAGGCCGTGGCTCACCCTATTCAAGCAGTCTGCACTCTTGCACACCTTCCTACCGAACAGCAAGTCTTTCTTACTCAAATAGATCCCACAGAGTTATGAGGAAGCTAAAGAACACAAAGTTTGGAGGGATGCTGTGGGAGATGAAACTAATGCTATGGTAAAGAATCATACATGGGATGAAGCTGATTTGCCAAAGGGGAAGAAAGCCGTGACATCTTGGTGGATATTTACTATCAAGTACAAGAGTGATGGGGGGATAGAAAGACATAAAGCCAGGTTGTAGCTACAGGATTCACCCAAACCTATGGAGAAGACTACCTTGAGACATTTGCACCAGTTGCCAAACTCCACACGGTAAGAGTAGTTCTTTCACTAGCAGTTAACCTCTCTTGGAATTTGTGGCAGATGGATGTGAAGAATGCGTTTCTACAAGGAGAACTCGAGGATGAGGTGTACATGAGACCACCACCGGTCCTTGAAGATACTATCGGACCTGGAAAGGTGTTCAAACTCAGGAAAGCTATCTACGGTTTAAAACAATCACCAAGGGCTTGGTATCACAAACTAAGCTCAACACTTCTTGATAAAGGCTTTAGAAGATCAGAGGCTGATCACACATTGTTCACATATCCAAGCCAAAGAGGTATTATTGTCATTCTCATATATGTTGATGATATTATCATCTCTAGGAATGATAAGGTAGGCATTCAAGATACCAAACAATACCTTAAATCTGAATTTGATATTAAAGATCTTGGAGAACTAAAGTACTTTCTTGGGATAGAAGTGTGTCTTTCGGAAGAAGGACTCTTCTTATCACAAAGAAAGTACACACTTGATCTCTTAAAAGATGTAGGTAAGCTTGGATCAAGACCTGTTGAAACACCACTCGAGGAAAACTACAAGTCAAACCGTAAGGGGCAGTCCGATGAAGCTCTGTTCGAAGATGTAAAACAATATCGATGGTTGGTAGGTAAGCTCATTTATCTCACCATAACTCGAGCTGATATATGTTTTGCTGTGAACCAGGTAAGCCAACATATGCAAAAGCCAACAGAACATCATTGGGAGATGGTGAGCCGCATACTCAAGTATCTTAAACGAGCTCCTGGTCAAGGCATTTTGATGGGATGTAAAAAAATACGGAGCTTGTAGTATATTGTGATGCAGATTATGCTGGAGATCGTGAAGATAGGCGCTCAACAACCGGTTACTGTACGTTTTTGGGAGGAAATCTTGTCACTTGGAAGAGTAAAAAGCAAAAGGTGGTCTCTCTCTCAAGTGCTGAATCAGAATACAGGGCAATGAGGAAGCTCACAACCGAACTAATGTGGCTCAAAGCTCTCTTGAAGGACCTAGGCATCAACACTCCAAAACCGATCACAATTCACTATGATAATGAAGCTGCCATTCACATTGCAACCAACTTAGTTTTTCATGAAAGGACCAAACACATCGAAGTGGATTGTCACAAAGTCAGGGAACAAGTTCAACTTGGAGTGATCCTACCATGCCACACTGAAAGTTCTGAACAATTGGCGGACATCTTCACCAAAGCAGCTAGTTCAAAGGTTTGTGAGTATATACACTCCAAACTCGGACTCATGGATCTAACTAGGCCGCAAGTGAAGACCCTAAACTACCGACCCCATACTCTTTTTCCCTTAGTGTGTTTTTGTCCCAAATGGGTTTTATACACTAAGGTTTTTAATGAGGTGGGTGTTCATAGTTCCAAGCTTAACTGCTTCTCATACGGTTAAGCTTGAGGGGGAGTATTGAGATGAACACGCCAATCCTTAGTATATATGTCGTTTTATATGTTTTTGTATAGTATTAGAACTTTCCTTATTTGATCGTCTTGTATGCATATAAATAGAATGTAACTAGGTCAATATTTCTTTAAGGAATGAGAAACACTCCTTCTCCTAATCTCATCTTGCCGTCTATCTATTCTCTCCCTATACTCTAAATTTCTCATCTTCGTCTTCTCGAATTCTCACTCACTCTCTTCATTCTCACTCGTGGTTCATTCTTACATGGAGATCCGTGTCCGACCGTCCGCAAAGACCGTCCGACCGTCCGCAGCGACTATCCATCCGCCGCGTCCGTCTCTCCATTGCGACCGTCCTTCCGTACGACTTCGTAAACGACTGCGACCTGGGTTCACATCAGTAAGGGTAAGGTATTTCTACTAAGTCTAGTTTGGTTATGGTATTGTTTCTGCTACGTAGATTGGTTTAGTTAGGTTTCAAGCTCGAATCTGTTTTTTTTATGAATCGTCGCTGGAAGTTTATCGTAATTTTAGTTTATCGTAATTTTAATCTGTTTATCGTAATGAGTGTATCCGGCAGTTACCGTAGGACCGAGCGATAACCGACAGTTCTGTATGCATGGGCGAGTGACGCGGTACCGGGTTCTGATAGTCGTGATACACGGTACGCATCACCGAGTGTGGTGGTACGCGGTACCGGGTTCTGGTAGTGGTCGTACGCGATACCTATCATAGAGAGTGGTGGTACGCGTTACCGGATTCTGATTGTGATGGTATTCGGTACGCATCACCGAGTGTGGTGGTACGCGGTAATGGATTCTGATTGGTACGTGGTACCGGATTCTGATTGTGATGGTATGCGGTATGCATCACCGAGAGTATTGGTATGCAGTACGGATCACCGAGAGTAGTGGTACGCGGTACGGAACACTGAGAGTCTGCAATATTCTGTTGGTTCTGTTGGATGTTCTGGAAGTCTGTTTGGTGTGATGTGGATTCTGGACATCTCTCTCTTCGGGCTAGTCATGTGGGGATGGTCGGCTGAGTAACTAGGCTCCGAGGGGAGATGTTGGACGAAACATCTATAGCCGATTGTCTGGAAGTTCTAGTTTCGAAATGGTGCAGAGACGTGCGAGGAGCCAAGCGTATCAAAGTGCGTACTAGAAGCGTCTGTAAGGGTAAGGTATTTCTACTAAGTCTAGCTTGGTTATGGTATTGTTTCTGCTACGTAGATTGGTTCATTTAGGTTTCTAGCTCTTATATGTTTGTTTTATGAAGTTTATGTGAGAAGTTGAATCGTCGCTGGAAGTTTATCGGAATTTTATTCTCCGGCGAGGCTGCGTTTTCTGTGTATTTTTTGCGTCCTACGGCCGAGGGTTTTGGAAACCGGGTCGGGGTATTTCACATAGCCTCTTGGCTAGTTCATTGGCGATATTCTCCCACTTAGATCATCACTTAGGCTTCCACACCCTTGTAATAATCCAAGTGTGGAGCTAGCCTGGACATGGCTTATGTACCAAAACTTGCTCGAAAATGTTTTTGTGAAAAATTCTCATTATATAAATATGTAAAATATACATGAAAAATATTACAAATGTGCATAATAAAGGATCCTTTGTTTTAAGACAAGTACATAATAATATATTTTGCAGAAGCAACTCCAAGTACCCTATTCCGATGGTCCTAGAGTTAATACGTGCAACAAAACCCGACTCCTAGAGCTAGAATTACTACGTCCAAAACAATCAAGTACCCTAGTTTCATCACTTGCTAGATCAAGTTCTTTTTATATACATAGATTCGATACTAACTTGTTTACTTTCGTGTTTGGTTGTCTTGCAATTTAGGTATAACCCGAGTACCCACCTGACCCATCACTCGATCATCTTAATCGAGTTGGCCTTCGTGTACCCACTCGGCTAACCCTCCTATGGAGATTTCTCCAGATCCTTCTCGCCTCTCGGTTTTCATGGCCCAGGATTTCAAATACAAGAACTGATCAAGCAAAACAAAGACCATGCTGGTGTTTGCTAGATCCCCTACTAGCTGTTCTACCATCCCTAGCACTATCCAGGATTCCACACAAGGCTATATTCCCTGTTTTAAAAATTGCTAGGCGTTAGTCGGGCGGTGAGTGAGGGCCTAGCGATTAATCAGAAAATCGGATTTAAATCGGGAACTAGTTTTTGGGATTTTATCCATATATATCTATAAAATACTAAAATTGCATTGAACTAACGAGATTTATGCGTGGTCCAGTGGTTTGCATCAGTACGCATGACCCAAGGCTCCAGGTTCGAGCTGTACTAGCCTCTTTTCAATGCTTATTTTACAATGTCTCTTTAGTAAATACAAAATGACGAAAATAACCTTATCTTCTTCCTCATGACTGTCGATATAAAACCTAATTTCTCTTTTGTTATTCTCTTAGTTTCAGCCTCTATATGATAGATCTACAAAGGAAAATCATAGTTAGCTTCAAACCGCTCAATTTTTTTTTTTTTTTAATTTCTGATTTCTTGGCCGATTCTATTGAAATAACGGCGGGAGGGAGCCGCCGAGCGTATAACCGGCAATTACACGCCCGCCTAAGCCGACTTTTAAAACAGGGGCTATATCTAATAGCTGAAGCTCATGATCATTCACATTCACAGTTTCCTTCCTGGCGAATAATGTGCAAGCTAGGGACTTGTGACAGTACCTGAGTACAGGGCAGATTTAGAGCTTGTGGATTTGTAGGGGTGCTTGTCCCCTATAGTCATCCATAAGGACCTCATCTCCTCTTTGTCTACTTCCATGGTTTCTACATGACCAGTCTTGAAACCATACAGCTCCTCCATCTCCTTGAGAGTAAGCCGATATTCCTTGTGGCGCACGGAGAAGGTAATGAATCCGATCCCCCCCATCGGGTAGCAGCTTCGGGTGGTCTTCAAAATAGTGTAACTGCAGCGTGGCAAGGAAGTGGACTGTCTCCTTCTCGTATGGTTCTAGGTTAGCCCACATCATCTGGTCCAGGTGGCACATGTCGAAAAGGAACTCGACATATCTTGCGATCCCCAACTGTTTCATCGTGCGGTTTCTAACGAAGCACATCATGCGGAAGACCTTGAATAGCTTGGCCGTTGTCTCTGAAAGACCCCGACCCGGACGTCCCAGCGTTCACGGTCACGGCTTTCATTCGGCCCTATTCCCAGCCGAATATCCATTGATTTGGTAACTTAGTTTTGGCTCGCGGCCTTGCTTTGTAAACCTTTATACGCAGCGGAATATAACTTTACCCTTGACCATCCCTTTGTGCTTAGCCATACAACCAACTAACCCCACAGGCTTTGCACATATTAGGGATGGGGACTTATAGTCCCTTCGGTGCACGGTGTCCCGAAGCTTGGTACCAGACGTACCATTAGGGTACCTATCGGTTGTACCTTAATACATCAGTCGACTCGTCGGTCTTGGTATCAGAGCCTGGTCCGATCAAATGATCCGACCCCATAATCGAATCACCAATTAACCACTGATCGAGCCGACCACCTGACTGATCAATACAACCTACGACTCGTATCGTCAATCCTTGTATCACCCGATCCGACTAGCGATTGTATTCCCGTTCAATACTCGATCGATCCGTCCATTTACGCGGATCGTCGATGACCTTTCGATCGGTCCGACGCTATGATCAGACCGTCGATCATCCTGCAATCAGTCCAACTCCATGGTCGAACCATCACTTATCTTTCTATCGGTTTGACCCGATTGTCGGACCGTCGCTCGTCTCACCGTACCGTCGATAGAGAGGTAGCGTGCGCATCAGTTCGGACGATGTACCGAAGTACTTGCCGAGCCACACCCTCTTTTCTTCTTAGGCATTGATGGACGATGGTGGTCCCTTGGAATGAAGGCCACACCCTCTATTTATTGGGTCTTGGCCAAAGTGTAGGCCCCAAAAGGTACCTGTCCGACAAGACTCTTTGATCGCGCACGTTTGATCGTGTACGTTCGGCCATGCCTGTTCGGCCATGACCGTTCGTCTACGTCCGTTCGGACATCCCTGTTCGGTCACTGCGTCCCATAACCGCCCAGGAGCTACCCAGCTGATATGCACACTGTCCACCACCGTCCAGCTGGCCGAGCTCTGTCGAGGTCTTTGGCAGCTGGTCGAGCTAGTGGCAGCTGACTGGCAGCTGGTCGAGCTGACGCTAGCTGGCCGATAGCTGTCCGCAGCTGGCCGATAGCTGTCTGCAGCTGGCCGATAGCTGTCTGCAGCTGGCCGATAGCTATCCGCATCTGGTCGATAGTTGTCCGCAGCTGGCCGAGAGCTGTCCGTAGCTAAGCTAACTTGTTCATCGAACTCGTTCAGCTTGTACAGCTCATATTCTAGCTAGTTGAGCTAGTAGCTTAGCTACTTAAGCTCATCTAGCTAAAAATTTCCTTAAAACAAATTGCCCCCCTTTAGGATCACGGGACGCGGGCGTTACAATCTCCACTTCTCTCTGCTTCAGCCTCCAAGACGCCATTCGGGTGCATTTTCTCTGCTCCTCTTTGTTTTCAGGGCTCTCACCATCGTTGTCTTAGTCTTCTTCTTCTGCCGCTCTCTCGTCCACCTTCTCAGCCTTTTCGGAAGCCGGTCTCTTCCCCCTCGCGACCGCGGCTCTGCTTCTCGAGTAGGAGGTTTGGTTCTCCTCCGGTCTTCCTCCATCGGCGTCTGAGTCGACTTCCATCAGATCAGTGACGGTTCTCTTGATGTAGACAGGTCCCTATTTCGTGATGATCTGCAGACAGCGCTCGCCACCAGGCTTGGTGAGCGAACACGGGTATCCACACTATCAGGTGCTCGAGTATCCCCTCGGGTAGAGGATCGGGTTGAGCATCGGGTTTGTGATTGAAAATGTCCACCTGTCGGTTGGGTATGCAAAACTTCATCTCGTCCCTCGGGAACACGAGCAAGGTCGCTTCCTTCTCCGGTTCTGGCAGCAGCGGAGGTTGAAGTGGTTCCCTTCTTCTTGTAGGTTCTGATTTTTGGAGCCATAGGTTATTCCTTGAGAAGAAGAAAAAGCTAAAATTGAGATCAATAGGGTTAGTTCCCAAAAATATTAGAACACTCGATTTTGAGAGAAAACAAAAAAATAGAAAGATGGAAGCTAAAGAGTTTTGAGGACTTATCGGTTTGATGTTGGGGAAAAGAGGGTTGGTCCCCTTAAATAGAAGAGGCTGCCACTAGGGTTTTACCTAGAGTGGGTTAGGGTTTTGGGAAATTTGGACTCCACTTGCCACCCGAGCAGAAACATGATCAGACACGTCGGGTACGTATTTGGGTACAGCCTCGGGTTCCCCAATTTTTTTTTTTGAATAGAAAACTCGAAGAAACGTAAAACTATTATAAAACCCAAATGAAATAAAATGAAATAAAACAAAATAAATAAAATAGAATTAAATTAGAATGAACTAAAAGATACCTTTGGGACTTCCTCCCAAGTGAGCTTGTTTAAAGTCACTAAGCTTGTTTAAAGTCACTAAGCTTGACTTATCATGCTCTTCAAGCATTGTTTTTGGAAGGGAGAGGTTTTGGAGTCCTCTCCATTGTAGCAGACTGATTCGACGGATTTTCCGGTTCTTGTCCTGGTTCCACAGCAAAGGCAATATGAACTTCTTGGCAATGCTTGATTACCCTTGGCATCGATGGTTGGCCTTTTTATTCCTTTCTTGATGTCAAATTTCATTTTGATGTTCTCTTCATGCTCAATGCTGATCTGTCCCTATTCACGTCTATCACCGCACCTACTGTTGCCAAGAATGGTCTTCCTAGGATCAGTGGATCTTCTGGTTCCTTATCCATGTCAAGGATCATGAAAGCGGTAGGAAACCCCACTCTTCCGATCCTGAGAGGTAAGTTTTCCAGGATACCATGTGGATGCCTAATTGTCTTATCAGCTAGGACCAAATATAGGCTACTTGGTTTAAAAATGCTGAAACCCATCTTGTTCGCAAGTAAAAGTGGCATGATACTGACTGAAGCTCCCAAATCGCATAGACAATTGGTGAAGATCTGAAGGCCTATTGAACATGGCAGAGTGAAGGAGCCGGGATCCTCCAGTTTCTTGTGATCCTCAGTTCAGGATCTAAACACACTCCACTCCTTCGATTTGCACATCAAGTATTCCTAAAACTACTTGGATGTAGTAGTTACTCCACATATTTCTTCAAAAAGTTCAATGTGGTCTATCGGGTGATCCATGCTAAAACCATGGAATTGGTTTTGCTTTACCAAGGCGATAACTTGAGGGCTTATTTTGAAATGATCTTGTGGCGGTCTTGTAGGTTGAATCGCGGACCGGTCTTGAATGTGTTGATAAGTGGTATCATATTCATCAATGGTTTGAACGAATGGATCAAGTTGATCCTGCTCAAGAAAATCATCATGTTCTCGGACGTGCTCTCCGTCATCCATAGCAGCTCCTGAACCGTTTCTCCGAGGCGGTGGATCGTTAAGGTCTCCTAGATTGTGGTTCTGGTTCTCCATTGAGATAACTCGAGAGTACCTGAAAATTAAAAAGAAAATATCAAAGTAAACTGGAAAATAAATGCAAAACTTAAAATTTAAAAACAAAAATAAAAGTTCTTAGGCGATAATCCTAGTCTTAAACTCGAAAGTGACTTAATAGATCCCTGGTAACGACGCCAAAAAGCTTGATGTGTGTGGAATTTCACTTCAATGTTTTACCTCAAAATACCACATGAATACTGCAAGTGCACAGTTGATCGGTAGTAGTATTTAAGGATCGATCCCACAGAGACGAATAAATCATGTTAAGAGTTTGCTTAGGGAGGAATATGGCTAAGACAATAATTAAATTGGGGTTTTTTGTTGGGTCTGTCACGAAAGAGAACGGTAACTAAATGCGAATAAACTAAGAAAATATAAATGGACGGAATGTTGGGCTGTAGGGAATTCTCAGGGTATCAAGCACTGGTCTAAGCCTAAAGGGAATATGTATGGAAGTTCAATGGCTAAACATTCATGGACTATGAAACACGAAAGAACATGAGATAAGATGTCGCTAATCATCTATCTAAAGTCTATATACTCCGTTACTCAACTTACACAGACAACAGCGCATATATCCTAGCAATTAAAGCAAATTCGATTCTAATCCGTAAGGTTCTATAACTCAACTGACGCAGGTTATAACACGATTCTTGTCTAGGCTATTGCGAGCGAGTTTACAACACTTATGATGTGTAAAACGCCTATGATCAATCACTAGTTAGCTAATCAAGCAATATGCATTAAGAATAAACCTAGAACAAAGAACTAAGATGAACTAAACCATATCTAAGCACCCTTAAACAAACGATAATATGAATCCCCTTTGAAACCCTAACACCCAACAAGTAAACTACTCACACATACTTATGCAAATCAAAACCATATGAATTAGATATTGCATAAAAGATTAGAAAAATGAGAAAAGGGTTTAGAGATCTTCTCTGGGATACAAAGTAGATGATTCTTATTCCTTAAACAAAGTAGATCTTCTCCTGAATGCAGTCCTTCTCACATCTGCCTCATCTATCGGGATCTGATGGTAAACCCAACGCAAGATTTATCTTGGAGAACCAAGTAGCACCTCTCAACTGTTCCAAAAACTCATCGATCCTGGGGAGAGGGTACTTGTTCTTCACAGTGACCCGTTTCAAACCCCAATAATCAATACACAAGCGGAAACTGCCGTCCTTCTTCTTAGCAAATAACACTGGCACTCCCAACGGTGATACACTAGGACGAATGAATACCTTGTTCAACAGATCCTCCAACTGCTTCTTCATCTCTTCCATCTCTGTTGGAGCCATCCTGTAAGGAACCTTGGATAATGGCGTCGTCCTTGGTTCCAATTCCATCGTGAAAGGATCAGACCAAGATGGTGGTAACCCCTGCAATGACTGGAACAAATCCTCAAACTCCTCAACAACCTGAATACCGCTAACCGTAGACTGCCCCCACTGACTTCAGCATCGATATAGTAACCAAGTAAGCCTCACATCCCTTCTTGATCACCTTCCCAGCCTGCATGGCCGAGATCATGAGACTCCCCGAAGTCTGTCTTACTCCCTCAAAAACCAACTTCCTGGACGGTCAAACTCCACCCTATCCTGATGACAATCCAGATGAACCATATGATGTACAAGCAATCCATCCCCAAGATAACATCGTACAACTCTACCAGGCTGATAAGCAAATCTGCTTGCCACGACTCTCCTACGATCTGAATATCAACTCCCTCGCCTGTCCAAAGACCCTCAGAAACTTGCCTCCCGCAATTCTGACAACTCCCGCTCGCTCTCCGGGATCTCCTCTGATATCAGCACTCTCTGCATACTCCGGGGTAATGAAGCTATGAGTTGCTCCAGAATCAAACATAACATGGGACCTAAACCCGCCCACCAATAAGGTCCCTACACAAATCTCATGCACTAAGAACCCTAACACTTATCACAGGAAATAATGAGATCATGGCCAGCTCAACCAAACCACATGAACCTAAGGAGCAACTTGTAGTAGAGGAGCAGCTTGTACCGGAGGAAGCATTGGAGGAAGCATTGTTTGTTCTGGCGGGATCTCTTACAAGATCAAAATCCAAGAGGTTCAACCAATCCATCAATAGTCTACTTAGGGAGCTGGACAAGAAGCAAGAAGACGTGGTTCAAACCACTTTGATGATGATCACAGCTGAATGAGCTAGGTAAAGGGTTAAATGTTGCTTATCACTCTTTTTCCATTGTCAAGTTTTGTCCCATTGGGTTTTCTTGACAAGGTTTTTAATGAGGCCTAAGTAGCACTTTTAAGCCCTCTTTACCAGCCAATTTTGTGGTCCAAGGCCCATCTATATGCCTTGACCCATTTTCTATCTCTTTTATTCAAACTTTGCATTTATTATTAGTGTAATTTCCAAGACACTTTGCATGAGTGTGGACTTGTGCATATTCTTGCATGTGTTTGGACTTGTGCATGCTCTTGCATATCTTTCTTCTCTCTCCTCTTCTCCTTCATCCCCCCTCTTCTATATAAACTCTTTGTAGTTCTCATTTGCTATTCATCAAACATTTTATCAAAAACTTCTTTTCTAATTGTTTGATCTAAGGAGTGTGTAGTATCTTCTCAACTTGTTTATTACTTAGTGAGAAATATCTAAGATATATTCAAGCCTTTAGTCTAAGATATTTCCATCTCTCTTGGAAGTACAATTCATTCCCCCTTCAAATCCGCTGCATCCCCTCCCTTCACCTTCATCGCTGTTCATCTATCAATTCTGCTGCATTACCAAAGTTCCATCCATTCTTCATCATCATTTCGTCCATTCAACTCCAAAACCTTGCAAACTGTATCCTTGGGAATATATCCTCATCCAGGAGTCTATCATGTGGTATCACAGCCACTTTGCTACCAGGTTTTGAAATTCCTAACTTAATTTTCTATTTTCCCCAGATTTTTCGTTCGTCTTGCAAGAATTTTATAAATTTTTTTGCTTGTTCAAAAATTACAAAATCAATTGCATATGGATCAGCTTTGAGTTCTGGAAATTCTTCAAAAGTATCCCGGACTGTAAAGCTCTGAATCTGTCCTGAAACGTATTTTCCTTGTCTTTTGGTCCTTTTTGCTATAAAACCTGTAAAAACTTCTTGAAACCTAAAATACTTGATAATAGACATTAAAGCCTTGAAATCATGTCAAAATGTTCCTAAATGCATACTAAAACTATTGCTAAAATGGGTAAAATAATGATGTTATCACAATCCATTTACTGGGCTATACACACAAGCAACTAAGATTCCAAAGTCAAACAACCAACAAACAAACACAAAAACGAGGGAAACAAGTATCATTTGCTCGCTGGAAGGGATGTGTCGACCGACATCAGCAATATCATGGTTTTTGTTGTTTTTAACCATGATATAAAGAGTCTTTTAGTGTCTTTTGATTTGTTTTCTAGATTGTTTTTGAGTCTTTACAGGTTTTTAGCATGAAAGGAGCAAAGTGGAGCAATTTGGATCAGTTTGGAGCAATAATCCACAAGAAATCAACTTGGAATCGATCAGAGAAGATGGTGTCGATCGACACTGCAAAATCAGGATTAGGGTGGGATTTAGGGATGGGTTTGCTTCTCTTATGTCCTGCAAAATCATCAACGGAAGAAACAAGCGCTCTACGATAATCTCGTGGCTTGGTTAACTGCAAAACAATTTTTATCTCTTTGAAATTCTTGTTGATGATAGAAGGAGGTTTGGGTAAAGAAGATGCATACCTTGGCCTTACCTGAGGACTCTGGAGTGTGGAGTGGGAAACTTTCTGTTTGGGAACAGCTTTCTGACTTGGAGCATCAGTTTTGGAAAAGCTTTGTCGCGGACGTGGAGGGGTGTCGATCGATGCTGATGGAGTGTCGATCGACACTGAGCCTGTTGCTCGTGTAGCAGAAACTTTTTCAAGAGAAAAAGTCTGTCCATCAATAGTAGGAACTCTCCTCAGTTTATCCATCTCAAAACTCATACTCAAACCATCCACATTCAGTGCTATGTGTCCCTTCTTCACATCAATGATGGCACCAGCTGTAGCCAAGAAAGATCTTCCTAAGATGAGAGGATCTTTAGGCTCTTGATCAAACTTTAGCACCACAAAGTCAGTGGGAATCATGAAGTTTCCAACCTTAACTGGAATATCCTCTAAAACACCTTCAGGAATTCTTCGGGAGCGATCAGCCAAGATAAGAGAAATCTGAGTTGGCTTGAATTCTGTCATCCCAAGTCTCACAGCAACAGAATGTGGCATCAAGTTGATGCTAGAACCAAGGTCACAAAGTGAGTGTGCAAACCTTCCTGTGGAGATAGAGAAATCAAGTACAAAGCTTCCAGGATCTGGTAACTTCTCTGCAGTCTTACATTGAATGATTGCACTCACTTCCTTAGAGACAACCACTTCTTGCTTTCTCTCCTTCTTCCTCTGAACAGGCTGGTTCAACAGAATTGCACTGACATCTTTAGTTAGCAAGGCTCTTTCTTCAAGGCTCAAACCATTGGATACCATTCTCTTAACATAACGCTTGAGTGGTGGTGAAAGCTTCACTGCATCAATCAATGGCATCTCAATCATCACCTTATCCATCATTGCTTTGCATCTAGCTTCCTCCATCTCCTGCTTAGACCTCCTTGGCTTGGGAAAAGGAACTTTAGGCTTGTAGACCCTCTCAACTGCTGCTGGAACCTGAGATTTTGCAGTTTCTGGTTCCGTCTGAGATGAGTGTCGACCGACACCCAGGTGGTGTCGATCGACACCATCATCTGGATCCGACGAATTTTGCGATTTCTCTCCTTTTTCTGCAGAAACAATTTCGCCATCATCTTCATCTCTCACTGATATGGCATTGCAAGCATGTCTGGGGTTTGACTCAGTTCTTGCTGGAAGATAATTCTCTTGCCTTTTTACAGACCCAGCAGTCTGTGCAACTTGAACCTCCAGCTTCTTAACATGAACATTCAATGCTTCTATCTTCCCATTCAGCTCAGTGTAGACATTGTCAATCTTTCCATTGAATGTCACTGTCAAATTCTCTTGTCCTTGCAAAAGCTGCTCAAGCATGGCCTCCATTCTACTCTCAGAAGAAGTCTTAGGAGGTGGAGACTGATAAGATGAGTTCCCATAGGTTCTTGTTTAACCATTGTTCTGTTGCTGCTGCTGATACTCTGGCTTGGAAGTGTAGCCTGAAGAGTTCACACTGTAAGGCCTAATGCCTTGCTGATTTCCAAACCGCTGTCCCTGATTCCCATACACATAATTCACATCCTCCTCTTGGTGTCCTTGATCAGGTTCTGGCTCATATGTCTCAACCTCAGCAGCAAAATGAACAGATTTCTTACCCATAAGGAGATTATGCACTGAATCCAGCTTAGCATTAACAGAAGCTAACTGGTTTGAATCAAATCCTCCATGCAATCTCTTCCTTTCAGCATCTGCTCCCTTAGTGCTATTGCTAGAAGCCAAATTCTCAATCAACAATTCAACGTCTTCTGGCATTCTTGTCTTGAAGTTTCCATGACTTGCAGCATCCAAAGCTAACTGATACTTCCAGTCACACCCTCTGAAGAAAATACTTAGCAATTGAACCTTTGAGAAACCATGGTGTGGACAATCCCTCTGATAAGCTTTGAATCTCACCCAAGCTGCCTTGAAAGCTTCATCTGGTCTTTGCTTGAAAGTGGATAGCTTGACTCTCAGCTCATCTGACATTGCATCATCATAGAAATGGTTGAGGAAAGCCACTTTGACTTGTTGCCAAGATGTCAAAGATCCAGCTGGCAACTGCTTCAACCACTGAGATGCCTCTCCTGCAAGTGAGTATGGAAAGAGCTTGCAGAATATGAAGTCCTCAGTCACTCCATTAGCCTTGATACTAGTCACCAGATCCTCAAAATGTTCAATGTGGTCCAAGGGCTTCTCATTGGGCAAAGCAGAGAAAGGTCTCTGCCCAACTAGTTGAAAGTACGCAGGTTTCAACTCAAAGTCATTCCTCTGGAATGGTGGAGGAACAATAGCAGACCGGTTCTCATACACCAAATCAGCCCGGTTGTAGTCAGCAATGGTCCTGATCAGATCCCGGTTGTGCTCCTGTCTTCGAACTGGGTTCTGTACGTGGTTGGCAGCTCCACGCACGTCTGCAGGTGGGCGTCGATCGATGCCACCTGGTTGGTGTCGATCGACACCAAGATTCGGATCATCATCAATACCAGCTTGCTGGTTCACGACAGCCTGCTCCATGACAACAGGTTCGGCAATCACATTGCCTTCAGTATCAATCTTTTGGCCCTGCTCATTGCGCAAGTGGCCCTCTTGATCCCTCAAAACACCAGCTTCATCACGCATCAGAATGATCGTATTAACCATCTTCAGAGATTTAGCTGCTTTTCTGTTATCACGCTCAAGTTTTCCCAACTCTTGGTTTGAAAGCTTCAGAATTGGACCAGTCTTGTTGCTCCTTGTGTGAGGTCTAGGAGGCATGCACCTGAAACACCAAAGAGAGAAGAAAACAAAAGCATGTTAGTTTAAAAATAAAAAGAAAACTTTAGGCAAAATTAAAAACTCAAATCTAATGGTACAGTCAGAGAGTCCCCGGCAACGGCGCCAAAATTTGATATGCTCAAATTTACCCTAGAGCTACTCTCTCAAATTAAGAGGTCAATGCAGTACTTAGGGGTCGAATTCCACAGAGACTCAAGATCAAACACAATGGATTATAGAGTTTTATAATTATGCTAAACAAATTAAATTGAATTAAAATAAAAGCAATGCAAAATATTAAATAAAGCTGTTGTAAATTCAGAGGATCAAAAAGCTAGGCATAGGGAATTTCTCAGGAAATTATGAAATATTAAATCAAGAAATAAATTAGGATTCAAGCAATTAAGAACAGATCTAGAACTCTAAACACTTTTGTAAATTAAATCAGTTCTCACTGCAAATAATATCTAAATTTAAAACCAGAAAATCCAAATCTCTTTGTAAAATTCTAGGTTAAAAATCAGCAATAAAATCAGGTTTAGATTGTTCACAAAATTATTAAATCAAATCTCTTTGCAAGTAATAATTTTGCTCATCAAAAGGTTTTATCAGGAAAATCAATTATATTCTCATATCAATTTATTTTCCTAGAGTATTAATTCTAGATGGCCAATCAAGGATTAATATGAAGAACAACCTAAGATGAAGATCTAGATAGATAATGAATCCTAAATAATCAGATCTAATAATTCATAAAAACCCTATGAAAAACCCTGAACCTAACAAGCAAACTACTCAGACATGATCAATGAATAACAAAACATCTTTCTGAATAATAAGCAATTGAAATTAAAGAGAGTAAGAAGGAGTTCAAGAATTCTTTTCTCAAAGCAGATCTCTCTCTCCCAAAGCTCTCAAAATCTCACAGGGTTGCAGAAAAATAAAACTCTCTAGAAAAAGACTTAAAGGTTTGGAAAACCTAAAAACACTAATTATATGTCCTAAAACACGTCACAGACTTGTGTTGCAATTATGGAAACTTTGGGGCAGATTTGTAAAACTTCCAAATTTGGCTCTCTCGTCGGTTTGGACTGGGTGTCGATCGATGCTAAGGCAGTGTCGATCGACACCATCTTCTCTGATCAATTCCAAGTTGATTTCTTGTGGATTATTGCTCCAAACTGATCCAAATTGCTCCACTTTGCTCCTTTCATGCTAAAAACCTGTAAAGACTAAAAAACAATCTAGAAAACAAATCAAAAGACACTAAAAGACTCTTTATATCATGGTTAAAAACCACAAAAACCATGATATATCAACCGACACTACCCCACAGTGTCAATCGATACTGCTCCATGGTGTCGACCGACACCCACCTGGTGTCGATTGACACTGACTCCACAGACGCGATCTGCTCGAAGCCGATAGTCGAATCTCGCTTCTTATCACCTCCAATCTGTCCAAAACTCGATGAAAAGCCATATGAATCCATAGGAACCTATATCAACCATAACAAGCAAGAAAAACATCACAACAACACCAAACAAGCAAGACAAAAGAAATCTCAGGCTTAGATTAGCCATAATCATGCACTCACCTTTTTTGCAGGAAGTTATGACCCAAAAACGACCAATCCAATCCTTTAATTAGAAGACTCCTCCTTCGTTCCTAGAACAAGATCTCCCCACCACAAGAACAGATCTCCCAAAACAAGCCAAGAATCTCCCCAAAAGCTTCTAATCTCTCAAAAAACTCTTCTTTCTCTATTTCTCTCTAAACGGCAAATGAATCTCTTTTCCACGACCTAGGTCGAGTTTTCCTATAAATAACCCGGTTATAAGGTTTCACTTAAACAAAACCAATCCAAATCGACGATATAACTCAATCTGGTCTGACCATATATTGTTGGTATCGACCGACACTACTCTTGGTGTTGATCGACACCTATCCCCAAAACTCACAATTTGGTTTGCGGATGTTACACAATCCCAGTCCATGGGCCCACTTTCTTTACTGGGCCTCACGTCCTCTCACTAGGCCCTTGAGCCCATCCATAACCGATGGCCGATTTTCTCCGGGGGGTTTTAAAGACTTGTTACCATCCCTAAAAATCACCACATGATCTTTTCCTGTGTTTTTCCTCACTCACACAGTTCCGACAGTCACTTCCCGAAAGGTCACCCATCCTGAGACTACTTCAGCTCAAGCACACTTAATTTTGGAGTTTTCTCATGACCTGATATACTCTGTATTTACTGTATGGTTGTTATGTTCCATATATTGTGTTTCATTAGTATTTTTATTGTTTTTTGTTGCATTTAGTGTCCAAGTGAGTCTTCTTGCATTTTAGAGGTCCTATAGTTCATTAGTGCTTGATTAATGTTTGGTAAAAAATGAAGAATCTATGTTTAAAGTATTGTGTCACTTGAAAGCACTTTCTTCTAGTGTAAAGCTTGTATGATCATTGCTGCATCTCTCTATTAATTTGGACTTTAATTTGATCTTTAAAATATCTTGCATATGGACTATGAATGCTAGCTCATGGAACTTTCATTTGGGTTAACAATTTATATTCGCCACTCTATTTTAATTAATAAAACCTGTTGCCATAACTATGAACACCAACCTTTTCTTTCAAGCCTTATATTGATTTGTTGAGTGAGGCCTCTTTGTTGATAATGTAGGTTGTGAGATCTTTTGAGTATTGAGAACGACAAAGAACTGGCTCTTGTTTTAGCTAGGTTTGGAATCATTAGTACTAGCTAATGAGACTGGGTTTGAAAGAAATAGGTGGTTAGAATGTTGATTTGGGTTCAGGTTTGGGAACAAGAGAGAATAAGAAGGGAAAGATAGGTTTACTTGGTCAAAAGAAAAGAAAAGTCTCTAAGGTTAAGTTTGGTAAAAATCTCTAAGTCTTAAAGAAAGGGATATAAAGTCTTGTTATAGTCTCCTAGAATCAAAAAGAAAAAAGAAGAAACGAAAGAGAAAGAAATATCAAATAAGATTGGGAGTTTAGCAAAGAAAGAATGAGAAAAAAAGGGAGATAATGTTTAAAATAAAGAGTAGCCCTAGAGATATACAAAAAGAATAAGACCAGAAGTTACAAAGGAAGTTTAAGAGCTTAAAGTCTAGTTTTTGGGTTGAAGAGAAAGAAAAGAAGGATGAGAAAAGGGTAGAAAAGCTTCTAGGTGGGTAGAACATCAAGAGCTAAGCTTTGTATGCCCAAATTGTTCTCAATCTTAGATTGGTTTCACAACTGTCTAGTGTTTCTTCTTGTTTGAGAGTAAACCACCTAAAAATACCTTTTCCAACCCACTTTAAAAAGTCTTTCCTCTTAAACCAATTGAGCTTATTTTGTTTTCCATTTGCAAGATTACACCAAACACTTTAATGAATGTCAAAGAGATGTTCAATAAAATTGCAAGTCTTTGTTAATAGATAGAAAGTGAACTAGAGTGGTGCATTATGATAAGTTTAGAAAAATATTTGTAAGCACTTTGATTTATCTTAGCACCGTTGAATTGCATTTAAGGACTATGGTTCAAATCCTTTGTCTCATGCTCTTAGGTTCTAAGTCCCATTTTTAAACTTCTCTCCTTTGTTTCCACTTGGTTTTTCCTAAAGGACTAGCAAGAGATAAGCTTGGGGGAGTTGATATACTCTATATTTACTGTTTTTTCATGGTTGTTATGTTCCATATATTGTGTTTCATTAGTATTTTCATTGTGTTTTGTTGCATTTAGTGTCCAAGTGAGTCTTCTTGCATTTTAGAGGTCCTATAGTATATTTTTCTATGTTTTTGTGAGTGTTTGTGTGTCTTTTGGAAAACTTCATATTAACATGATGGAAGACATGCATTTGGATGCAAAGAAAATGATTGATGATTCGGAATCAGTCTGTAGTCCCTCAAATATCGACTCGTATGAAGACCTTTCCTTGGGATTTACCTTCAGAGGTCTTCATAAACATTATTGTAAATAGAGTTATCTTTTCAATGGAGGTGATTTAAGGCCAATCAGACGTGTGTGTAAAGAGTTATACCTTTTTTAGTGAACTTATATACAGCCAGAGCGAAGACTGGAGCCACAGGACAAAAAGATCGACCATTTAGTCGATCAACTTGAGCTGGACTTTAACAGACCCCTGGAATTCAATGATCGACAACTTGGTTATCAGATGGTCGATCAACTCGAGCTGAACTTGACCAGACTCCGAGATTTGACCGATCGACCAAGCAATCGACCAACGGTCGATCAAGCTGGAAAAACCGGTTGGTCGATCTTGAGGTTGATCATACGCTACCTTTTGAAACCAAACCCAGTTTTTTCCGGCTTTCTCTGATTTGTTTTATTCCAATCCGGTTTGTCCCGGTTTAGTTTCCTGTTTTTCTATAAATAAACTAACTCATTAGGAGAAACCATCTTTTGTTTAGCAATTTTTAGCTTGTTTACTAAATTTTGTTCGATCATTTGTTTATTTTCCAGTTTTAATAGTAAGTTCTCTTTATTTCTTCTAATCTACAATCTCTGATTATGATTTCCCAAAGATCAAGCTTAAACCTTTGTGTGATCATGATCATGAGTGAGTAGTCTCTTAGAGTCTTTGGGTTTTGGTAGATTAGGATGATTTAGTAGTTGGGTTATGGAGTTTATGGTTATGATGCTTTAGATACTTGCTTATTGGTTGCTAATAAAGCTAGATCAGCCTTGATCATGTTGATTCTAAACTCTAGGAATTTCATACCTAGAAGGTGTTTGATGAAATTCCACCAAAACTTTTTAAGTGCTTTGCATTTCTTACCTTTGGAAATTGTTGACTAGGGTGCTTAATGGCTAGATAGACTTGATTGCAATGCTTATTGATCATTTAATTGCCTTTGGAAGAAGTTGATGATTGATTGCTTAGTAAAGGGATTAATTGCATGGAAATGTGTTAGTCTTGCTATTGTTCTTTTGCTTAGGGATCTTGCTTAGTTTAAGTTGTTTGATACTCCATAATCCATCTCTAATCTCACTCCTAATCAATTACCTTATCCCTGAGTTTCTCTTTTAGTTATTCTTGAGTTGATTTTCTATTTCTTTATTTGGTTTATTTGTTGAGCTTTTTACAATTTGTTTGCCTTGCTTAGTTAAGTTTGTTACATAAATCAAATCTTTGTTTCAGTTTAGATTAAGCAGCTTTGTGCATTCTTAGTGTGTTGATCATTGCAATTTGAGGTTAGATAATATAATTGACTGAAATATATTACATCATGACCTTTGACCGTAAAGATAAGTGCACTTTAGTGACATAGGTGGTCTAATCAATTTTTTTAAATATCTCCGAATGTTCCTGAAACCGAGATGTCACAAATTCTTAATTACCTAAGAAAGTTTTTAGACCTAGCTCTTTTTCCAATCGTTTTACAACCGATTTTATTTTCTCAACTGTTTTTAATTATAATCAATTTGTTTTAGCTTAATTCAAATACTGATAATTTATTGTGTGACTCTGAGTACTTGTGGATTTGACCATTAAATACTACATCGATTTCTTAATCTGAAGAATATCTCTAGGAATAAGTTGAGCATATCATTTATGTAAGTTTCTTTTACTCTTGCTTTTATATGCTTATGCATTAAAAACTAATTAATCAACCCTATAGACGATACAACATGCATAAACCCGTAGATATCCTAAAAAGAGAGGAAGATCACATAAGGCGACAGGCGTGGACGTTGTCGTCATTGAAAAAGTTGCTCACTTTGTCGTCGCCACGGTTGGTAACATGGATATGACCATGACGGTCGCTAAGATTGTAGCCATGGCGATAGTAGTTGTAGCTCTCCCTGAACTCACGGGTGGTATCTTTGAAGTAATGGTCGGAGGAAGTGAAGTAACGAGGCATGTCCGGGTACGGCCAGAACTCGGCTCGCTTACCAGCTCTTCTCACCGCCTTGAGCACCTTCTTCCTCTCCACGTACCCAACCACCGTTACTCTCTCCATCTCCAGGTTCACCTCCACCGAGTCCACCCCTTCACCACAGCCAACACAACGCCCGTTTAGTTACTATTTTGATATTGACAATGTTACTTCATCTTTTATATATATAGGATGCTCATGTTTTAGCAATTTTTTCTATATTATAAAATTTCTGGAAAATTTAAAGTAATTATTCTATGACCATAAATTATACTATACAGTATCACATAATGATACTCGTGTATTTAACGAAAACAACTAATAGAAGAAAAAGTAATAATTAATAGGTTTTTTTAATAGAACATTAAATTATAATGACATTACCTCTCAGCTTGTAAATGGCATGCTTGACCACCCTCTCGCATCCACTGCAGCACATCCTTACTTTCAGGTCTATCGTCTGTTAACACAATTCATATATTACAAATTAATTAGTACTAATATATGAACAATTATTTAAACGACCAACTCCCTGCTGAATCAGCCAGAGGATTTTTATAATCATAGCAACATCCACTAGTGAGACAAACTTATGACACTTCGTTTTAGTTTTGTCCGATTCCCATTAACGAATCAATCAAAATCAAAAAGTAAAATTTATACAGCCAAAGGAAAAATATTCCTTTTGCGAGAATCTGATTTGCCAAGTTTTTTTTCTTATCTAGCCGTTTTCCTTATAAACGATAGATAAAAATAGTTAGGGAGATTTAGCTATCGTGTTTGAACTTTTAATATACATATGTTTAGTTAAAACAACTTAATTGGTGACAAAAAAAGTAAATCACACCATAATTGATTTGCCAAGTTTTTTTTCTTATCTAGCCGATTTCCTTAATTGGTTAAAACAACATAGCTAGGGAACTGTACATAGTGCTCCTCTACCAATACCATGCATCACCAGAAACTAAACAAATTCATACCTCTCTTTCCCTAAAAGCAAAAATCAGTTGCACTCTTCGTTTCACTAAGCATATATCAGAAAAAAGAACGATATAGACATATAGTTACCATATTAATTATGAAAATCTAAACTGTGATCATAGGGTCAACTTGAGACTAAAAAGAGGTAAGAAAAGAGAATACCTGTAAAGAAAGTGGGTGAGCCATTGGCATGGTGTGGTAATAGTTGAGGTGGCTCACACTTTTGATATTTGGCCTCCTGTGTGAATAGCGAAGGAACAAACAGTATGTGATGGTGGATATGAAGGAGCGGAAACCCATTTCTCTGCTTGGACGCTCTCTCTATATCTATACGTACGTACTAACTCACTTTTCTAGATGGAGAGATGATTAATAGTCAGGAAACTTACAAAGGAACCAATAAATATAAAAACAAAATGAATGCATGGAGAGGGGTTTTAAACAAATAATAAGATTATACAGAACGGGGGATATGCCTTTGGAATCACTTACCTTTGTAAGCAGTTGTGATCTCTTCTTTACCCTCCCAAAAAAAGAAAAGATGTGATCTCCAAGGTAATATTTATTTTGTATATTTCAAAGTCATTTACTTGTAGATATGTGACTCAACACGTATAATGAGTTTTATATGCAAGGCAAGTTGATGAAGATATATGATGAGTTGGCGAACTATTTTGGATATCATATAGTAACATTTGTCATAATTAAAGTTTCTTCAAGTAATAAGTTATTGAAAAGCGTTAGTCTTGAGTCAAGACATGGTGTTAGATTGGTTCTTCTGCTACCTCCGACAAACGCTGCGTTTGCGGGTGGTAGCGGTTGCTAGCAATTAGTGCCAATCACACAAATCATTTCCAATCGCTCCCAACCGCTCCCAATTGCTCTTAACCACTGAATTGCAAAAACTGTTTCCAGCAAGCGTTTGCGGCTGGATTTTTTTTCTAAAAACAAAAAAAGTCAAAAAATACTAAATTTTTTTTTTTTATATCTTCGACCTAACCATGGTACCCATAAAGGATGAGAGAAATTGAAGTTCAAATTCGATTGAGGAGATTAGAATATAAACAATTACAAGAAAATAAGATTCCAGTTAACAAAAAACTAAAAAATATGATGTAAAACTATTGGCACATCGCACATACGTTCCAAAATATCTAAAAAAATATAACATTTCATCAGAAGTTTAAGAAAATAAGATTATTTTTGAAAATATCAAAACAAATTACCAATGACTCTTCTTTACTCTTTCATAATTAATTTACCTTAGCTTTGTAATTCAATGTGAGGAACTTATTGTGTGTGTGAGATTTAGCAAAGAAAATCTATAATTTAAAGCATAAGTTTTGTCATTTATCACGTTACTTGATTAAATTTTGGATGAAAAGCCAAATGCATAAAGTAATAAGTGTTTCAACATGAAATTTATTTATTTTTTGAATAATTATTTTAGTATTTTTAAAGATTTTTTATTAAAAATCAAATTTAATAAAGTTTTCGGTGTTTTAAAATATTTATATAATTATATATCACATTTATTATATTTTAACCGCTAATGCAACCGTTGGTCAACCAGTCGTTAAACTCCCGCAAACGCACCCATTTTAAAATGCTAAGCCAGTCATTCAAAACGCTTAATAACGCTTGAAACCACAATCGTTCGCTTCCGCAATCTCCCGCAACCGCAACCGCAAACGCTGCGTTTGAACCAATCAGACCCATAGTGTGATGGTATCAATTTTTTTTCTTTTCACTGATGGTATCAAATGTTTAAAAATGCAAATCTAAAGAAATGTAGCTCTATATTTTTAGCATGATGTATATAATCAAATCAAAAGAATATAATTTTCCTGGTTTTAAGGCTTAATTAATCATCTCTAATAAAGTGGCCGTAACCGCATTATCCAGTGCACATTGCTATAAATAAGATTATAGTAAAGATATTAAGTAAGTTTTAAGTAAGTTTTTTAAATTAAGTTGTTTAGAATATATATAGATGAATGAAGCTATGTTTAAAAATAAAAATAATGAAATAGAAAATTTAAAGTACTGATATACACAAGTTTTTTATTTTATCATGAAGAATCTTCATTGGTTTGTAATTTCGATCACCATGTCTTGTCGCTTACCTGCATTCAACATCCTGGACTTCACAGCTCATGTTCTAGGAGAAAGTATATAATATGGTTGATGATGTTTTCTTCTAATCACTCCAAGAATTGAAACAGATGAAACGATATTCCGAGATTAGTGATGTAATGACTTTGTCTTTTCTAGGAGAATTTTATAATTTTAAATTAGCAATTACAATTAAATGTTGATATTGTATCTTTATGTAAAGAAATGTTAATTTGAAAAGAACGAATATATAAATGCATGTTTTTATACAATACTTTAAAAATAGACTATTATAGTGCAGCTTCCATTTAATCTAGACGGACAGTACCCCATCGATGCTATTTAGATGATATTATATATTCTCATAAATCTTTATCGTCGGTAGATATAAACAAACCCTTTTTTATTTTATTTGAAGAACATATACATATGGACATGTCAAATCTCATATGTGTCAGCATCGTCCGAACTAGAGAAAATATCAGGAGGGGGGAACGCGATATTCCCACGCACATATCGTAAACTTGAAAAGACATATCTATATTGATGGATGATCTTAGAGAATCAATGTTGATAAAGGTGGATGAGTTAGAGAAATGGAGCATGTGCTGCTCCTACTTCTGCTGCATGGCCCTGATTAAGAAACCACTATCTCGTCTCATCTCTATTTATATTATTCCTTATTCCTTTATTCGTAAATTCCCTTATTAATAATATTATTATAATTATAATACAACAATAACAATTATTATTCCTCTTCTTTCTTCTCCTCATACACCTATCCCCTATTATTAATCTAGAAGTACATGTATCAAAGTAACATTTTATTTGGAAGATTTACATAATTAAATTTTTACCGTTTAAATAAATATAAAAATTTGAAGTTATTATTTGTAATATATTTATGTTTACAAATAAATATTTAAATTATGATTTAATATTAACGATTCATTTACAACTATATGCAATTCACAAAAATGTGTATAAAATACATGTTTATCATTTCACGTGTTTCGCTAGTGACATATTTTATATTCTTATAATTTATACTATAACAAATCTAAAATTCTAACTGAATAATATATATTAAACAATAATTCTGACTGAGTAGCGAGTCTTTTTTTGAATATTTATATTTAGTTTCATACATTTTTTTTACTACTATGCATAATTTTATACAATAAAATAAACTATTAAAATATTTTATTTAAAAACATTTTAAAATAGTTTAATTTTGTAATGCCCGTGAACCGAAATTCCAGTTTATGGTGGACATCGGTCGATGCAATGTTCGTTTTTGGGAAACGAGTAAGTGAAACGATCGTTTTTGTTGCGTTTTTGGGTTGGGAAACCCCAAAGCCGAGTATAAAAGGAAGAGACTAGACGTCTTTGAGGGTTTTGGCCATTCTTTGTTGTTCTTAAGAAATAGAAAAAGAGAGAAAAGGTTTCCTTTGAGTTTTGTGAGATTTTGGTACCGTTTCTTGAGAGGTTCTTCTGTGGGAACTGAAATCCAAGTTTGGAGAGCGTGTTGGGGCTTACTGTGGTATGACTTCGTGCTTTTAGAATCACATTCGTCATTTTGAAGATGAGTGCATGACCATTGCCAATATAAGCATGAGATCTCTAATTTTTTTTTGTGTTTCTCTATTATTTGGGGGATTGATTCCTTGTTTGTTTGTGTTTTTTGTGGTTTCTATGGATTTTTTGGTTAATGTGATGTTCATGGTCGAATGGAGGTGTTGGAGGACGAATCTTAGTCGATGACGACGTCTGGAATCGACGAGGGAAACTGCATCGATCAATGCCAGGTGGGCATCGATCGATGCAGACGCGAGGACTCTCGAGCGATCGATGCGATGCAAGGAGTGCATCGGTCGACGCAGATAGGGATTCATAGAATAGCATCGGTCAATGCAAGGAGTGCATTGGTCGACGCAGCTAGAGATTTGGAGGATTGCATTGGTCATTGGAAGGAGTTGCATCGGTCGATACAGGGGAAGTTGCATCAATCAACACGAGACGTGTAACGGTCGACACTGGTTCACAGCCGACGACTGTTATGTGGGATTTATGGTTTGGTTGATTGTGACTTGTTTTTGATTGTTGTTTGTGACTGAAGATCTTATTTCTTGTGTGTATAGCCCAATAGATTGGAGGATATCCTAACTAACTATTTCTGGTAATACTTATGTCTTTCTCTATGTTGTACCGCATGTAAAAGCAACGTGTGATCATGGAATCAGGGCGATGAAGATGGGGATGTTCTAGTGGTTCGATTGTTTGTGGTTTGACATCTGTTAGATTGATAGAGTTGGGTCATAGAACATTGTCAGGATGCGGGTTGTTTTCTTTTTGACATTGTTGGATTTGGATTTGTTAGACCCTTATTGTTTAGTTATTTATTGGTATTATTTATTGGATTATTGGTGTTGTTGTGTTATATGTTGTTGTTGAATGTTGCTAAGTTGTTAGTGAATATGGGATCACTAGTTAATTGTCATGTCAAGAAAAAAAATACGGGATGGATTGTATCAAATTTGATATTATTAAAGTATATGCAAAATATTTATCAAAACCAAACAATAAAAATGACAAAAGTACTCTAATTTGATTTTCTATATAGATATATTTAAAATAATTATAGCAGACGACATGTGTAGTGAGTTATATAATAGAATGATTATTGGGAAGTGTCTTTAGTCAAGTGGTTACAACACCACCTCTGCGACCGATTCTACCGGGGTTCGACTCCACTAAGTCGCGTTACCCCGCGTAAGTAGGGATTGGCTATGAATCGAGCCTTGTCGATTCAATGATAACAAAAAAATAGAATGGATTATTTTTTTAAACGATTAGCTAAATATAGAATGTACGATTTATAAGATGAAAAAATTTAAAACTATTTTAAAATTTTATTACAAATTTTATATATAATAAAGTTTAATCCCTGCTCTTTTACAAGTACTATTCTGGTTAACCATTTATTTTCTATACGTGCTAGTAAGCTATTGTGAGGAAGTTTCTGTTCCTGATAAAAAAAAAAAAAATATATCTGGTAAGAGAAAAATACATGGAATTTTGTGTCTGTTCGGACTTCTAACGTATGTACTGTAATTCCTACATTTTTTTTTTCCACCAATATATGGCACGAGGATTGCATAATCTTTAAAATATTTTAAGGAGTATGATATGCTTTATCCCTTTACCTGAATTATTCTTGAGTGAGTGGGAACTTTTCTAATTAATTTTGTATTATATGTGGAAAAGTGGTCGGTCCTTATTAAAATTAGGGTTGAACTTACGTTACTCGTAATAATTTTTTTATATATTAGGTCTATTTGCACCATGTTTTCCGTTAGTTTATTCACATCTTTTGTTATCCATTTTTACCATTATTGCATAGCTTTAGGATTAATCATGCATTAGAGTTTAGTTGCATTGCATTTGCATCTTTTCATGCATAATCAGGTGATTTTGGAGCTTAAGGAGCATGGAAGCAATGCTGAGCAGAAGTGAGGCAATCATGAAGGGAAAGCAAGAGAGTTAAGGCTGAAGAACCAAGGTTCAGAGTCCAACTCGACCCCACACTCGACCAGACACTTGACCGTATGCAGAGGAGGACTCGACCGAGTGGAGGAAGCAGAAGAAAAGCCAACTCGACCAGCCACTCGACCGAGCACAGGATTGAGTTGACCGAGCAGTTGACTATTTTGTCTTTTAGTATTTTTAGGGCTTCCACTCCCTCTCCTATATAAAGCCTTGTACCTGCAGCCACCAAAGAGTCCAGCTTTTAGAATAGTTAGAAACCTAGTTTTTACCCTTTTGGGAATTATTCCTTTTTGCACTTTTATTATTTTTAGATCTTGTACTTCCTTGAGAGAAAAACTCTAGATTCTTCAATATTGTTGGTTTCATAACTTTCTTAATATTGAGAACTCGAGTTTCATTCCTTCTTGAGTATTGTAGATCTTTGTTTTATCTTTCATTTGATGCAAGTTTCAGTATTTTCTGGGTTTATGATTTTTGTGTTCATCATGTGTTCTTATGAGTAGTGCTTAGGATCTTGAGGATGGGTTAGGTTGGGCTGTGTTTGAGGTTTGTTTGCTTTGGTCAAGCTTGATTGTGGTAGAATCTCTTCTAGGCTAGATGTTCTTAATGCTAATCCTGAACTGAGAGGTTAGGGTTTGATTTCAAGCATCTTAGCATCACACCAATGTTTAAGGAGCATAGATAAGGCTAGATCTAGAGCTTAGCATTAGGCTTGCTAAGAGATTAGAGGTCTTGTTTGGTATGAGATGTATTGCTTAATGTCTGCTTGTGTAGATTCTTTACTTTGTGAGAACAAGTCTAGAGATGCATAGGTTTGATTGTTTCTTGCCATGAGAGTGGATGAAACTTGTCTTAGATTTATATGTCTAGAGATTAGCTCAAAGCTTTGCTTGAGATTTGTTGGCCAAAGTGTGATAACCTCATTCATTAGTCCAGACCATGAAACCCTCCTCAAGGCCTTCCCTGTTTATTGATTTTTAAGTCTTAATCCTGCTGTTTGATTGTTGTTTGATTCGTTCTTGTGTTGCTCTGTTTTTCTTGCATTGCTCTGTTTCACGGATTTATCCAGCTCGACCCTGCACTCGATCTACACTCGATCGAGTGCCTGCTCGAGTTCATCCCCAGAACTCTTGTTTATGATTAGTATTTGTCCTGTCTTATCTCTAGTCTCATTCTATTTGCATTCCTGTTGCATTTGCTTATTTTCCTGTTCATTATTGTCTTTTATTAGTTCAATAACATAGTTTCTATTTATGTTCTAGCTTCATTGTAGTGATAATCATTCTGTTCCATTTACATTCAGCATCTAGTTCTAGTAGTTTTACTTTCTGCTCATTACATTTCATTATTAGGATTGTTAGTGACAAACATTCTTTGCATATTTGGCTTAACTTAGGGTCATATACACATCCTGATTGTTCACAACCCTCAAATTGGATTGACACCTCTTGTACTACAATTGCATTAGGGGAATTGAAACACCCTGCCATTCATTCATTTCATATCTCACCATTGCATACATCCATCAATCCATACCACCAACAAAGTGTGTTTCAATTTGGCGTTGTTGCCCATTTGAGTGTGTCTTTGTGACAATTAGGATTAATAGAAGTCTAAGATTATGTTTGTTTATCCACTTGTTCACTACTGATCTTGTTTCTTCTACTGCTTGTCTGTGATTGAGTTTCAGGTACCAGCTCGACCATCAACTCGACCACCACTCGACCGAGTGCGTGATCGAGCACTTGATCGAGCTAGAAGCCGGATTCAAATAGACTTCTCATCTCAGTCGATTCGACCTTTAACTCGAGCCTGTACTCGACCGAGTATCTATTCGAGTCAGTAATCATGTTTCAAAGCAGTATGTTCCATTATGTACCCATGCAACACCAACCAGGGTTCCAGGCTCAATGGTGTCACCCTCCAATGTTTCAGACCTCACAAGCCCAAGAACCTGACTTAAGAGCTATGATGCAACAATTTTTTCTTGGGCAAGCAACTGGGCAGATTGAGGTAGCAATGCAGTTTGATGAGCTGAACCAAACATTGAATTCCTATTCTAATGAACTAAACTCTAAGGTCAAGTACATGGAGAGCTCCATTGCTTCTCTTTCAGCTCCTAAGCCACACCAACTTCTTGAAGAATCTATTCAAAACCCAAGGGAGTTTACAGCTAAAGCTATTAATCTCTATGAAGAAGAAGTCACTGAGGACAGTGAAATTCAAGCTGGGGAGGGTTGGTCATTCTTGAAGCTCAGAGTGAAGATTGTGCAAAGCAGACTGAATCCGGTATTGCACTCGACCAGGTACTCGAGCCAGCACTCGACCGAGTGCCTGATCGAGTGGTTGATCGAGCTGTGGACACAGAAGCTGTTAAGCCTGCTAAGTACATTCCTCCTGTTTACAAACCACCTCTACCATTCCCAGGACGTTTCAAGGCACAGAAGCTTAAGGAATTAAGGGAAATCATTGAGAGAAAGGAAATGATGGCTTTGCAACAAGAGAAAGTAATGGCCATTCAACAAGAGGTTGTCATTGAGGAGAAGGAGGAAGATAGAGGACCTCCTTTGGAAAAATATGCTCACAATCCTGCACTCAAGGACATGCTTCTTGAATTATCCAAGCAGAAGGCTCAAGACCAAGACATGAAGGACTTGAAAGAGATTGGGAAAGCTGTTATCCCAACCAAGCTTAAGGATCCAGGCTCATTCAACCTACCTTGCTCCATCAGCTACATGCATTTCAACAAGTGCCTATGTGATTTAGGAGCTTCAGTGAGCTTAATGCAATACTCAGTGGCTGAGAAGTTGGGATATGAATATTTTAAGCCTTGCAATCTCTATATTGGGCTAGCAGATGGATCCAAGAGGGATGTGCTTGGAGTGATTGAAGATCTCCCAGTAAAGATAGGGAAGGCTAGAATCCCAACTGACTTTGTGATCATGAACATGGACCAAGAGCCAGATGATTCTCTCATCTTGGGAAGACCATTCTTAGCCACAGCTGGGGCTGTAATTGATGTTAAGATGGGAACCATCAAGCTCCACCTTGCTAAAGACTTCACTATGAAGTTTGACATCAAGAATTCAACACATCAACCTACTATTGAAGGTCAGCACTTTGTGGTAGAGGAAAAAGCTAGTTGTGAAGTTTTTGAGGATGGAGAGGACCCTAGGATTAAAGGTTCAGCCCAAGCCAAGACTGTCCAAGAACTAAAGGGTTCAGTTCAAGTGCTAGCTGGTTTAGTGAAGGAACTTCAAGCTCAGCTCAACAAGAGGTCTTTGAAGAAGGCAAGACCAAGACTCAAGTTTAAGAAGAAACATGATTCAATTGTTAAGGAAGCAGGGATCAAGAAGGAACACCAAGGTTATCAAGTAGAACCAGGGGGATTTCATCACCTCCTTGGTCTCC
This sequence comes from Camelina hispida, assembly GCA_023657505.1. NCBI lineage: Eukaryota > Viridiplantae > Streptophyta > Magnoliopsida > Brassicales > Brassicaceae > Camelina > Camelina hispida. The sequence continues at coordinate 24,848,601 of CP094637.1, forward strand.
AAACCAAGCTTGAAGAGCTATAGAAGTCAAGCTTAGTGACTCTAAACAAGCTCACTAGGGAGGAAGTCCCTAAGGTATCTCTGTATATATTGCTTAGGATTTTGGTATTTTGACTTTTGTTTTGGTGTTTTCATGGTCAAAGAAGCAAGGGAGTCAAAACAGAAGAAGAGAGGGACACACGCGGTCCAGCTCGACCCCCCCCCACTTTAGCACGCACTCGACCGAGTGCCGGTCGATCGCCGTCGTCGAGCTGCCCCAATCTCCATCTCCAAGTGATCAACAAGACCCCAACTACACATTTGACAGTATGCAAGAGGATGTGGACAACTTCTTCTCCAATCCTTGAGGTACCACTATCACCTTCCCTTGTAAATAACATTACATCTCATATTTGTTTTTGATCTTGAATCCTCTTACAAATTTCTTTCACACAGACGAGTGTGATTTAAGTTTGGGGGAGGGTTTGAGATAGCATTTGACATTGTGTTATATGTTCTTATTTCAAATTTTTAGCATCCTCATATTAGCATTTGCATAGCATCTAAGGCATAGAAAAACCCTAAAAATTTGAAATTTTTTTTGCAAAAATCTTTATAAAAAAAGAGTGTTCATGTAGTTTGCATTGCATATTAGGATCTTGCTTAGCATGTTTCATTTAGGATTGTATAATATTTGCATTAGGGATCTATGATGAGTATTTCCTTGTTAGCTTGCTTATTCACTAGACTAGGATCAATGCCCAAGTTAATAGTACTTTGATGCTAGTTGAGTGGTTAGAAGCTTAAGATTGAACCAAGCCTTGAATTCCTGCATTGCATTTGGTCTAAATTGAAGCATGTTGTGATTTGACACCATTTCCTATTTATAAGAACCTAATATTGAATTTCAATTATCAATGTGTGCATTGCTTTAAAGTCATGGATACCATATACATATTTGGATCATCTTTCTCTTTTTTACCACTCTTGTTGATCCAAGTAGCTGATTTCCTCATTAAGAATCAGTTCCCATACCCCTTAACCAACCCTTCTTTCAAGCTATGTTTATTCTTGTGTGTGTGAGGCCTATTTTGGGATTGAGCTTGGTAGAAAGTGTTAGGTTTGAACTGACAAGAGTAAAACCTTGTGTAGTTCTAGTTTGCCTTTTTCAAACTAGATAGGACTAGGTGGTTCACTTGTTGGGTTTGAGACTTGGCTGTTTTGAAAAGAAAAGAGGAAAAAGAGAGAAAAAAAAGAAAGGGGTAGAGTCTTTAAGAGGGGAATGTGTAAAATCAAAGTCTAGTGAAAGGATGGGAAGTAAAAATTGTTGAAGATGGTTCTAGCTAAAGAAAAGAAAAGAAAGGAAAGAAAAGTCTAGCAAAAAGCTTGTATGTCTTAAGAATAAGAAGAAAAGAGAACCATAGCAAATAAGTAAGAATCCCCCATTCCATTAGAAAGATCAAATAAGAAACCTCTCCTAAGACTTGAAAACCAAAAGAGAAAATGGTATTTGAGAAGAAATGAAGTTAAAGGGTAGAACTAGGACCATTTGGGATTAGAATGTCAGGATCAAACACTTGGGGTACCTTTGGGTAGACAAGGTTTTGTTCTTGTATTTGTCTAAGTGTTCTTACCTTTAACATTCTTCTAAAGCTCAATCCATTTTATGAGAGAACCTTTATATTGATAAGCCCCACTCTAAAAAGAGACCATCATTGTCTGTAAACCTTTATCTCCAAGCCAAATGAGTTTAAGCATTGCATATAATTGATTCATGTTCTTGATTAATGAATGTTAAAGGAAATGGTTGATTTGAATGCATGTGGATATCTAAGGCTCAAATCAGTAAAGGTTGTGATATGCTTGTCTAAAATCTTTAAGTACAGCTCATTCAACTTGCATCATAGTACTAGTAACTTGGACATTGATTCTAGATGGTCTATTTGCAAGCTTTAGGAGCTGAGATCCCACTTTCAAACCTCACCTACCTTCTTATGTCTTGTTTATTTGCTTGAGGGCAAGCAAAGACTAAGTTTTGGGGTGTTGATGTTCATATATTTTACCATGTTTTCCATTAGTTTATTCACATCTTTTGCATCTTTTGCTATCCATTTTTACCATTATTGCATAGCTTTAGGACTAATCATGCATTAGAGTTTAGTTGCATTGCATTTGCATCATCTTTTCATGCATAATCAGGTGATTTTGGAGCTTAAGGAGCATGGAAACAATGCTGAGGAGAAGTGAGGCAATCATGAAGGGAAAGCAAGAGAGTTAAGGCCTAAGAACCAAGGTCCAGAGTCCAACTCGACCACACACTCGACCAGACACTTGACCGTGTGCAGAGGAGGACTCGACCGAGTGGAGGAAGCAGAAGAAAAGCCAACTCGACCAGCCACTCGACCGAGCACAGGGTCGAGTTGACCGAGCCATTGACTATTTTGTCTTTTAGTATTTTTAGGGCTTCCACCCCCTCTCCTATATAAAGCCTTGTACCTGCAGCCACCAAAGAGTCCAGCTTTTAGAATAGTTAGAAACCTAGTTTTTACCCTTTTGGGAATTATTCCTTTTGCACTTTTATTATTTTTAGATCTTGTACTTCCTTGAGAGAAAAACTCTAGATTCTTCAATATTGTTGGTTTCATAACTTTCTTAATATTGAGAATTCGAGTTTCATTCCATCTTGAGTATTGTAGATCTTTGTTTTATCTTTCATTTGATGCAAGTTTCAGTATTTTCTGGGTTTATGATTTTTGTGTTATCATGTGTTCTTATGAGTAGTGCTTAGGATCTTGAGTATGGGTTAGGCTGGGCTGTGTTTGAGGTTTGTTTGCTTTGGTCAAGCTTAATTGTGGTAGAATCTCTTCTAGGCTAGATGTTCTTAATGCTAATCCTGAACTGAGAGGTTAGGGTTTGATTTCAAGCATCTTAGCATCACACCAATGTTTAAGGAGCATAGATAAGGCTAGATCTAGAGCTTACCATTAGGCTTGCTAAGAGATTAGAGGTCTTGTTTGGTATGAGATGTATTGCTTAATGCCTGCTTGTGTAGATTCTTTTCTTTGTGAGAACAAATCTAGAGATGCATAGGTTTGATTGTTTCTTGCCATGAGAGTGGATGAAACTTGTCTTAGATTTATATGTCTAGAGATTAGCTCAAAGCTTTGCTTGGGATTTGTTGGCCAAAGTGTGATAACCTCATTCATTAGTCCAGCCCATGAATCCCTCCTCAAGGCCTTCCCTGCTTATTGATTTTTAAGTCTTAATCCTGCTGTTTGATTGTTGTTTGATTCGTTCTTGTGTTGCTCTGTTTTTCTTGCATTGCTCTGTTTCACGGATTTATCCAGCTCGACCCTGCACTCGATCTACACTCGATCGAGTGCCTGCTCGAGTTCATCCCCAGAACTCTTGTTTATGATTAGTATTTGTCCTGTCTTATCTCTAGTCTCATTCTATTTGCATTCCTGTTGCATTTGCTTATTCTCCTGTCTTGTATTAGTTCATTAGCATAGTTTCTATTTCTGTTCTAGCTTAATTGTAGTGATAATCATTCTGTTCCATTTACATTCAGCATCTAGTTCTAGTAGTTTTACTTTCTGCTCATTACATTTCATTATTAGGATTGTTAGTGACAAACATTGATATATCATGGTATTTAGGTATTTTTAGCCATGATATAAGTCTTAATTATAGAGTCTTTTTGGTGTTTTTAGAGTCTTTTGAATCTTTATAGGATTTAACATGGATGGGAGCATAATGGAACTAAATATGAAGATTTGGAGCTTAATCAAGCATTGAGGCAGTTGGGAGACGAAATTTAGAGAGTGCATCGATCGACACAGTATGTGCATCGATCGATGCTAGGCCAAAGTCAGAATTGAAAGTTTTCCCACAAGTTTTGAAGATTTACAAATCTGCCCCAAAGACTTCCATATTTGCATCATTGGTCCCTGGACGTGTTTAGGAATATAAATAGGATTTTTATGGTCATTGTTTAGACCTAAGCTTTATTTTTCCCTGCAACTTTTGAGAGCAAAACCCTGTGAGAGATTTTAGAGAGTTTTTGGAGAGAAGAATCAAGACTCCTCCAGAGAAGATTCAGAACTCCTTTTCTTCTACATTTAATCTCTTAATGCAATCTATTTATTCATGATTTGTGTTCTTGCAATTATGTCTGAGTAGATCTGCTTGTTAGGTTTAAGGTTTCTCATTAGGGATTTCATGGATTATTAGATCTGTTATTATTTAGGATTCATTATCTTTCTTGTTCTTCACCATAGGTTGTTTTTAATGCTAGATCTTTGATTAGTCATCTGGATTTAGATCTTAGGATTATTGATTGATATGAGAATATAATTGATTTTCCTGATAAAACCTTTGGTGAGCAAAATTACTTTTTGCAAAGAGATTTGAATTAGTGATTTTGTGAACTTAGCTAACCTGATTTTAAAGCTGATTTATTACCTAGAATTTTGCAAAGAGATTTGGATTTTCTGGTTTTAAATTTAGATAATATTTGCAGTGAGAACTGATTTATTTTATAATTGTGTTTAGAGTTCAAGAACGGTGCTTAATTGTTGAATCCTGTTTCTTAATTAATTGATCTGATTTTCCATGATTTCCTGAGAATTTCCCTAGGCCTAGCGTTTATTCCATCTGAATTTACAACTCTTTTATTTTCTGTTTTATTTTGCAATTTAATTACAATATTTCTGTTTAGCATAATTAAAAGATTTATTAAATCTATTGTGTGAACTAAAGTCTCTGTGGATTCGATCCCTAAGTACTACAATTGACCTCTTAATTTGAGAGATTAGCTCTAGGGTAAATTTGAGCATATCAAATTTTGGCGCCGTTGCCGGGGACTCTTTTGATTCACCATTATATTAAAATCTTTGATTTTGTCTAAATTTTTTTTTTCTGTTTTACTCACACGCTTTTGTTTCTTTTCTCTTGTGTGTTTCAGGTACATGCCTAAGCCTAGCACCAGGAAAATTCCTACTGGTCCGGTTGTTAAGCTTACAAACCAAGAGTTAGGACAACTAGAGCGTGACAACACAAAAGCAGCCAAATCAGCGAAGATGGCCAACATAATCATATTGAGACCTGATGAGGCTGGGGTTTTAAGGATCAAGAGGGTAATGTGCGCAACGAACTGGGCCAAAAACTTGATGCTGATGGACGAGTCATTCAGGAAGAACTCGTCGTGGCTGATGGGAATGCAGATGGCATCGATCGACGCAACGATGGCATCGATCGACGCAACCAGGAAGGCATCGATCGACACAATGCTGGTGTCGATCGATGCAATGCCAGAGCCGATGCGGAGAATGTTCAGAGGCGACGGGACAACAATGGAGAGCTTGTCAAGACTCTTGCGGACTTCAACAGACCAGACTTGTTCTATGAGAACCGCTCCGCAATTGTCCCTCCTCCATTCCCAAGGAATGACTTTGAGCTGAAGCCTGCCTACTTCGCTCTTGTTGGACAAAGGCCATTCCAGAACCTTCCAAATGAGAAGCCTCTAGACCATATAAAGCACTTTGAGGACATAGTTACAAGCATCAAGGCCAATGGAGTCACAGAGGACTATCTCTACTGCAAGCTTTTCCCATACTCTCTTGCTGGGGAAGCTTCTCATTGGCTAAGGCAGCTGAAACCAGGATCTCTGACAACATGGCATGACATCAAGGTGGCGTTTTTGAATTACTTCTATGATGATGCGAAGTCTGATGAGGTGAGGATCAAGCTCTCCACCTTTAGACAAGGACCAACTGAATCTTACAAAGCTGCTTGAGTAAGATTCAAAGCATACCAGAGGGACTGTCCACATCATGGGTTCTCAGAGGTGCAGTTGATCAATATCTTCTTTAGCGGGATTGATTGGAGGTATCAGATGGCTTTGGATGCTGCTAGTGATGGGAACTTCAAGACAAGGTACCCAGATGATGCTGAGAAGTTGATAGAAAGGCTAGCATCAAGCAATAGTACCAAGAATGCAGACTTAGAGCGGAAAAGAGCACATGAAGGCAATGGTTCAAATCAGTTTGCTACAGTGAAGGCTAAGTTTGATACAGTGCATAACCTTCTTGTTGGAAAGAAGTCAGTCCATTTTGCTGAATATGTTGAGATTTTTGAGCCCAAGCCAGAGACTACAGAAGAAAATGTCAATTTTGTGTATGGAGCTGGATATCAGACACAAAAATTTGGCAACTAGCAGGGCAGCAGACCTTACAATGGGAACTCTTCAAGCTACACTCCTAAGCCAGATTACCAGAAGCAACAATAGAACACCAGCTTTACAAGGACCTATGGTAAATCTTCTTATCAGTCTCCACCTCCACAGACTTCTGAGAGTCGAATGGAGTAGTTGACAGTGACATTCAATGGGAAGATTGATAATGTATACAATGAACTGACTGGGAAGTTTGATGCATTAAATACTCATGTCAAGAAGCTAGAGAATCAAGTTATTCAGACTGCTGGGTCTGTTAAAAGACAAGAGGAACTTCTTTCTAGTAGAACAGAGATGGATCCAAGGCATGCTTGCAATGCAATTCTGGTGAATGAAGGAGAAAACCACCATACGACGAAGGTAGAACCAGCATCGATCGACGCCATCACAATGCATTGATCGATGCAGTCACCATCTATCCAGCCGAACTCAGTCCAGAATGAGAGCATCGATCGATGCTACATCAGTATCGATCGACACCCCCCACAGACAGCTACGGTTTCTGTTCCAGTCCAACCATCCGATTCACAACATGCCTACAAGCCTAAGGTTCCTTTCCCTAAGCCTAGGAGGTCTAAGCAGGAGCTTGAGGAAGCTAGATGCAAAGCTATGATGGATAAGGTGATGATAGAGATGCCTTTGATTGATGCTGTCAAGTTTTCTCCTAGTATTAAGAGATATGTGAAGAGGATGGTCACCAATGGTTTGAGTCCTGAGGAAGAAGCACTGCTTACAAAGGATGTCAGCTCAATTTTGTTGAACCAGCCTCCAAAGAGCAAGAAGGATAAGAAGCAGGAGGTGGTTGTCTCTAAGGAAGTAAGTGCAGTGATTCAGAGTAGGATTGCAGAGAAGTTACCAGATCCTAGAAGTTTTGTGTTAGATTGCTCTATCTCCTCAGGAAGGTTTCGTCACTCACTTTGTGATCTTGGTTCTAGTATTAATCTGATGCCACATTCTGTTGCTGTGAAACTTGGGATGACAGATTTCAAGCCAACTAAGATCTCTCTTATCTTAGCTGATCGATCCCACAGAATTCCTGAAGGTGTCTTAGAGGATATTCCAATCAGGATTGGAGATTGCATGATTCCCACTGACTTTGTGGTGCTGAAATATGACCAAGAGCCTAATGATCCTCTCATCTTAGGACGCTCTTTCTTGGCTACAGCTGGTGCAATCATAGATGTGAAGAAAGGACACATAGCTCTGAATGTAGAAGATTTGGTCATGAACTTTGAGATGGACTAGCTGAGAAGGGTTCCCACCATTGATTGTCAGACATTTTCTGTGGATCCTGCTTCTGCTGATGAACTGATCATAGAGCTTCCTGAAGACATTACTGCTGGGTATGTCAAAGAGTTGGAGACTGTTGAGAAAGTGAGCAAGCAAGCTGTTAAGCTTGAAGATTGGAGTGGAGATCATCTAATCAGTACTAGAGATCATGATGAGGTTCTGATGCATGACAAGTCGCTGGTAGATGACGTTTTTGTAATGGAAACACGGATTGCTGAGGTTAGTTGCAGAAGCGTTGAAGAAACGCGAGTTGCAGGGCAAGCATCAATCGATGCAGCTGTTGCATCGATCGACACACCTTCCAGAGTCAGCTCGGACTTGTCCAAAATCGAAGATTCTCGTGTTGGATCCTTAACTGCAAGTCCTAGATCAGTTGTAAAGCTGAAATCTCACCATTCCGCAGTCCATAACCCACATGTAAGGCCAAGGTATGCATCTCCTTCTTCCAAACCTTATCCATTCATCAATAAGAATTTGAAAGGTACAAAAACTGTTGTGCAGTTAACTAAGCCACGAAATTATCGTAGAGCGCTTGTTTCTTCTGTTGATGATTTTGCAGGACTTAAAAGAAAGCCACCCATACCTCAGTCCCGCCCTGGTCCTGTTCCTCATGTCCCTTGTAGACCTCATTCATCTGCTGCATACACACCACCTTGGAGGAAGAGGACATCCTCTCAGAAGCATTCACTGCCATGTTCTGATCCACCAGATGCCTGAGGTCCGACACAGTCAAGCTAATGACTGAAAACAAGCGCTTAGTGGGAGGCAACCCACTGGTAGGTTTTTCTTTTTCATTTTTGTTTTGATTTTTCATTTTTTTTTTATTCGCCAATCTCTTACTTGATAGCACTGGGGACAGTGTTGTTTAAGTCTGGGGGAGGCAGTTACTAACTATGTTTTTGTTTTTGAAAAAAAAAATGGTTTTATTGAGTCAAAATTTTGTTTGGAACTATGATTTTTCTTTTTAGTGTATTGCCTTGGTTGATTAATGCTGCAGATTGAATCCACAAATCCGACTAATGAAAAATCCAATGGCTGACCAGTGAACCAGAAACATCCAAATTTCCAACAGAATCCATAAAAGCTTGAGGTAATTTCTGTACTTTTCTTTTTACCTCATCAAGGAGATTGATGTTCATAGAGCTTGACTCCTTGTTCATACCTGATAAGTAAGACTTCAGGAAATAGTACTCCTCTCCCTTATTCATGTTAAGCAAAATCCTGAGAACTTTGTTAAAAAAAAAAAGAGAATAAAAGATGAGGTGATTTTGATCAGTTTAGAGAGGTAGGTAAATTACTTGTGACCTCATTATTCTACTCTTGAGTCAAATGATCATACAAAGCTTGGAAGCGAGGGGTAGGTAAATTACCGATGACCCCATTATTCGCCTACAACTTTGAGAAAAATAAAGAAAAAAAAAACAAAAAAAAAACAAAGCAAAGCTCTAAGGAAGATTAAATAGAATAAGTCTGGGGGAGAGAAAGAGTACCACATGTGTTTAAAATATATGTCTTGCTTGTTATGGTATTGTACGAGAATGAGTCTAGAAGGTTCTTGATATTGATCAAATTGATGAGACTCACCGATGAAAGCTTAATGGAGGAAGTAGTGGAGTTTGGTTTGAATTTGAGATGCTATGAAAGTCAACGGAGAAGTACATGGTGGTTCGATTTGGATTTATCTGCTAAGCATATGGATTATGGTTTGGATGATCATGGCATTATTTTAAAAAGAAAATGAGTTCCTGCGTTTTCAAACCTCTTTCACAGATGAAGTTTATGTTTTGCTTGAGGGCAAGCAAAGGCTAAATCTGGGGGAGTTGATATATCATGGTTTTTAGGTGTTTTTAGCCATGATATAAGTCTTAATTATAGAGTCTTTTTGGTGTTTTTAGAGTCTTTTGAATCTTTATAGGATTTAACATGGATGGGAGCATAATGGAGCTAAATATGAAGATTTGGAGCTTAATCAAGCATTGAGGCAGTTGGGAGACGAAATTTAGAGAGTGCATCGATTGACACAGTATGTGCATCGATCGATGCTATGCCAAAGTCAGAATTGGAAGTTTTCCCACAAGTTTTGAAGTTTTACAAATCTGCCCCAAAGACTTCCATATTTGCATCATTGGTCCCTGGACGTGTTTAGGAAAATAAATAGGATTTTTATGGTCATTGTTTAGACCTAAGCTTTATTTTTCCCTGCAACTTTTGAGAGCAAAACCCTGTGAGAGATTTTAGAGAGTTTTTGGAGAGAAGAATCAAGACTCCTCTAGAGAAGATTCAGAACTCCTTTTCTTCTACCTTTAATCTCTTAATGCAATCTATTTTATTTATGATTTGTGTTCTTGCAATTATGTCTGAGTAGATCTGCTTGTTAGATTTAGGGTTTCTCATTAGGGATTTCATGGATTATTAGATATGTTATTATTTAGGATTCATTATCTTTCTTGTTCTTCACCATAGGTTGTTTTTAATGCTAGATCTTTGATTAGTCATCTGGATTTAGATCTTAGGATTATTGATTGATATGAGTATATAATTGATTTTCCTGATAAAACCTTTGGTGAGCAAAATTACTTTTTGCAAAGAGATTTGAATTAGTGATTTTGTGAACTTATCTAACCTGATTTTAAAGCTGATTTATTACCTAAAATTTTGCAAAGAGATTTGGATTTTCTGGTTTTAAATTTAGATAATATTTGCAGTGAGAACTGATTTATTTTATAATTGTGTTTAGAGTTCAAGAACGGTGCTTAATTGTTGAATCCTGTCTCTTAATTAATTGATCTGATTTTCCATGATTTCCTGAGAATTTCCCTAGGCCTAGCGTTTATTCCATCTGAATTTACAACTCTTTTATTTTCTGTTTTATTTTGCAATTTAATTACAATATTTCTGTTTAGCATAATTAAAAGATTATTAAATCTATTGTGTGAACTAGAGTCTCTGTGGATTCGATCCCTAAGTACTACAATTGACCTCTTAATTTGAGAGAGTAGCTCTAGGGTAAATTTTAGCATATCAAACATCCTTTGCATATTTGGCTTAACTTAGGCTCATATACACATCCTGATTGTTCACAACCCTCTGATTGGACTGACACCTCTTGTACTACAATTGCATAAGGGGAATTGAAACACCCTGCCATTCATTCATTTCATACCTCAACAAGAATGTGGAAGAAGAATGGGAATTGGTTGAGAATCTTGCTCAGTCAGATGGCAATTATAATGAGGACTATGACAGAACCATAAAGTCCACCTCCACTGACCAAGAGGACAAGTACAAGAAGGATTTGAAGATGGTCAATGAGAAGCTTGACAAGATCCTCCTTAGCCAACAAAAGTCCATTCACTTCATTGGTGAAGAAGAGGTTCAAGTTTAAGAGGGGGAGAATGAATTTGCTGAGCTCTGTTATATGCAAAACCAAGGTGGATTCAAAGGCTACAACCAAGGAGGGTTCAAGAACAACAACCTCTCCTATAGAAGCACCAATGTAGCCAATCTACAAGACCAAGTATATCCACCTCAACAGCCTCAACAACAACACAACTATATCCCCAAACAACAGCATCAAGTGTTCCAGCCTCAGTTGTGTCCCCCACCAGGGTTTCAGAATAACCAAGGCCAAGAACAAGACTTAAGAGCCATGATGCAACATCTGTTGATTGGGCAAACACAAGGAAAGATTGAGGAAGCCAAACAGTTTGCTGAGTTGAACCAAAGGCTCACATCCCAGTACAATGATCTGAACATGAAGTTTGAAGGTCTCAACTCTAGAGTGAAGTTTATGGAGAGCAACATTGCCTCTACTTCAGCTCCTAAGCCCAACCAACTCCCCGGAAAAGCTGTTCAAAATCCAAGGGAGTTCACTGCAAAATCCATTCATATCTCTGATGAGGAAGTCATTGAGGACAGTGATGTTCAAGATGGGGAAGATTGGTCATTTATTGAAGCCCTGAGGGAAGTTTGTGCAAAGAAATCTGAATCCGGTATTGCACTCGACCAAGTGCTCGAGCCAGCACTCGACCGAGTGCCTGATCGAGTGGTCGATCGAGCTGAAGGATCAGAAGCTGTTAAGCCTGCTAAGTATATTCCTCCTTATTACAAACCGCCTCTACCATTCCCAGGACGTTTCAAAGCACAGAAGATTAAGGAATTAAGGGAAATCATTGAGAAAAAAGAAATGTTGGCTAAGCAACAAGAGGATGAGAAAGCTTTGAAGGAAGAGGTTGTGCTTGAGAAACAAGAGGAAGTGATGACCATACAAGAGGTTATCATTGCTTACCAAGAAGAAGAGAGAGGACCTGCCTTGGAACAGTATGAACCATATCCTCTCTATAAGGATTCACTACAAGAAAACAGCCCATAGCCGACTACATTTTACGACTATTTTTCAGTCGCTAAATTTAGCGACTATTTGGTTACTCCGTTACGACTATTTTACGACTAAATAAAAATGATCGTATAGTAGTCGCTAAATTGCGAAAAAATTCAGTAGTCGTAAAAATAGTCGCCATTTAACGACTACGTTACGACTAATATGTAAAATTATAAACGCAGTCGTAACCTTGTCGTTATGTAGTCCTTCAGTTAAGACTATCTAGGTAGATGCATACAAGTCACCAAATTAGGCGACTATATTACGACAATATCGGTGGGTCGTACAGGTTGTCGCTTAGTAGTCGTTATTTAGCGACTATTATGCGACACTTCGGTGAGTCGTAACGTAGTCGTATAATAGTCATAACATGTCGGTATTAAAATTCATGTTTTCTTCGTTTGGGGTTGGTGTACTTGTATTATGCGACTGAATTTTAATAGTCGCTTGGTAGTCGCCAAAATTGCCTATATATACGAGCTTCACCACTTCTTCTCTCTTCACTCACCATTTCTTCTCTTCTCACTCATAAAAACACAAAATTTTTTTTTCCAAAAATAAAAAAATCTTCCAAAAAAAAAAAAGATAAAAAATATTTTCTATATTCTTGTATAATGTCTGGGAATTACAATTATAGTAATTCTCGAGAGTGGATGTATAAGAGGTTCGATGAAGTGACGAGCAATTTTTCGGCGGAGTTTACAACGGGGATGGAGCAATTCATGGAATTTGCAAATAGTCAATCTCTAGCACAGAATAATGGGGGTATGTTTCACTGTCCTTGTAGTCATTGTAAGAACGATAAGTTTATGTCGGGAAAAAGAATTTGGAATCATCTTTTTAGCAATGGATTTATGCCTGATTATTATATTTGGTATAGACATGGGGAAGAAATCAATATGGATATAGGAACAAGTTATGTTGGTAGTGATCAAGAAGTGGGTAATGTAGATGTGGGTAATGTAGTAGAAAATCCATATGTCGATATGGTGGTGAAAATCCATAAGACTTGTCTGTTTTGTGGTGCTCAAAGATGGAAGCCAAATGATCCTCGACGTAGAACCAAAGTACCATACAGTCGTGTGTGGTATCTACCTATTGCTGATAGATTGAAGAGGATGTACCAGAGCCACAAGACTGCGGCGGCGATGAGATGGCATGCTGAGCACAAATCTAAGGAGGGAGAAATGTGTCATCCTTCAGATGCAGCAGAGTGGAAATATTTTCAATAACAAAATCCTCGATTTGCAGAAGAACCCCGTAACGTTTATCTTGGATTATGCACTGATGGGTTCAGTCCGTTTGGCGTGTCTCGTAATCATTCATTGTGGCCTGTGATCTTGACTCCATACAATCTACCCCCTGGTATGTGCATGAACGAAGAGTTCTTGTTTCTTACTTCAAATATTATTAATAATTATGTTTCTATTAAAATAAATAATTATGTGTTTATATTAAATTGTAAATTATGACTAATTAGTTTCAAAATATTGAAATTTTAGTTTCAAAATATTAAACTTTTAGTCTGATAGTTCCGAGCTGGTGGCGATGGTGCAGGCTCCCGACGATTGGCCAGCCTTCTCGCATTTGTTGGAAGACTTCCAGACGCTAAGATCTTTATTCTCCACCTTCACTCTGACGAAAATACCGAGGACGTCTAACGTGCGAGCTGATTGTCTGGCGCGCTCTTCTAGATCTTTAGTTTCTGCACTTTCTTTTGTAAACTCTTTCCCTCCAAATTGGGCAACCAATTCTGGAATCACCTTTTAATTTATTTAATTGTTTGGTTGGAAAAAAAAAAAACTTTTAGTTTAATAATGACTAATATTTAGTTTCTAAATATTAAAATTTTAGTTTAATTATTATGACTATTAGTGACTAATTAGCGACCAATTAGTGACTAAATTAAAAAAATATGAATTAATTAATCTCAACCCAAATAAACCCGGGAAACCAAATTAATTTCCCTCTAAACCAAAATTATTTCCCCCAAAACCAAAAATAATTTTTCCCCCTAAACCAAAACAAAAATCCCTAATTTTTCCCCCTTTACCTAAAACCTAATTTTTCCCCCAAACCCAAAACCAAAATCCCTAATCCTAAACTCTCCTATTCTCTTCTCTTCGATAACTCCGAAACTCTCTCCTCTTCAAAAACTCTTCGAAACTCTCCTCTTCCCGATTTCTCTTCTGAATCCCGATTTGCTTTCTCTTATCTGTCTGTCTTTCTCATCTGTCTCCCGATTCTCTTCTTCACGATGGCTCCAACGCAATCTGTGGCGAAGTCTGCAACTAAGGCTCCGACCAAAGCTCCAGTTAAGCGAGGAAGAAAGAGGAAGATGGACCGTAATTTCTTCCAAAGAACCGAAGGGTCGACCCCCATCAAAGAAGCGAGAAGACTAAACCCTCTACCAACACAATACAACTTTACGCCGGCAGCAGATTTGCCCCATCCTCAAACACCTCAAGAGCAAGACCACGTTTTCCCGAGACCCTCACCGTCAGGAACACCACAGATCCGCAACTATCCACCGCCACAGACTCTTTTCCGGACCTCGGTGAACCAACAACGTCAGACTCAACAGCCTCTTTCGTCAGAGGAGGTCCATAACAATCCGTGACAGTCTCCAGCTGATCCTCCACCACAAGACGCTCCACCGTCTCCAGCTGATAACTCTCAAGCTCACAGCCGTCCATCATCTCACGGTAACTCTCAAGTTTCCAGGAGGACACGATTGTCACTCTAAATGCCCTGCTTAGAGTTCCAAACCGTGAGAAGTTTACAACCGTCCTCTCCCCAACACTGATGCCAAACACAACCTGGTATTAATACATTCTTCTAATGAGCTTGTCTGTTTTGATTGTCTGAGGTGGTTAGTTTGAGGATGGTTAGTTTTAGAACATTAATCCGGATGGTTAGTTTTAGAACATTAGTTTTGATGCTCTTTGATGGTTAGTTTTAGTACATTGATGTCTGTTTACATTGTTCTTAATAGGTTCTGTTTTGTGTTGAGCCGGTTTGTTGGTATAAGTACTCGATCAAACAAACTATAACTTATTTGTTGGTATAAGTACTCAATCTTTGATGGTTCTTAATAGGTTCTGTTTTGTGCCTATATATATGTATAAGTACTTAATCTTTGACATCTGTTTTGTGTTGGACTTATATATATATGTCTGTTTGTTTATAAGGTTCTTAATAGGTTTTGTTTTTCGTTGGTCGTATATACATAAGTATAAGTACTCAATATGTTTTGACATCTGTTTTGTGTTGGTCCTTATCTGTTTTAGAACATTGACATCTTTTTTGCTGTTTTGTGTTTGCAGGTTTACTCGCGACGAAAAATCGCGACTGGTAAGGAGCATTACTAAAATTTTTACAAATAAATTTGATGGTCCATACTACAGCTGGACATGTGTGCCTCGGAGCAGACAACAGAGATGGTTCATTGAGTTTGCTGTACAGTTTTCTTCTCTCTTAACCTTTTCACATATAGGTTTACTTGTTGAGTTTCCACTAACATCATTATATTGTCTTTGCTATGTAGAAAACACACACATGGGATCCTTTGATTTTGGGACAGTTCAACAGTTTTTCGAGCTCATCTGCCAACGCCGGATGAAAGACATGATTTGCAATGCCAAGACTAGTGGAGAGCGACCAATATGGATCAGAGATACTATTTGGCAAACAATGGTTGATTATTGGGAGACTGAAGAAGCACAACAAAGGAGTGTCACCTACTCTAAAGCTCGTATGTCTGATCGTGGTGGTCTTGGTCCTCACGTCCACTTATCAGGGCCAAAATCTTATCAACAAATCCATAACGAAATGGTTAGTAACTTTTATATACCCATAAATTTTGTTTTTCTTTACATTTGGAGCTTTAAATGATTTCATAACCCTTGATTCTTTTGTAACATTGCAGGAAAAGGATTTGGGAAGACCGGTTAGTCTTTGTGAGGTTTTTATTAAGACACATACCAAGCCAGATGGTACTTATGTTGACCGGAAGGCAGAGCAAATCTCTCTCAATTATGAGAAGAACTTGCAGCAGAAGTTGTCCGACCTTGGGGAACATACTTCACAGCCTCCGGAGCTCACAGCAGATGATTACACAAACATCTTTATTCAGGTAAAAATCGTTTTTCACAACCCACATTGAATTATCTCTCGATTTCTACAACCTCTTTAACGTTTGTTTTTCTCTTTGTTTTCTTGTAGTTTACTCAGAAAGATTCACGAGGAAACCTGTATGGAGTTGGAAGTCTTAAGCATACTCTTCAACCTCTTCTCAATGGCAAGGAAAACCAACAACAAGAGTCTGCAATGTTTCAGTCATTGCAAGAGCAATTGAGGGAAACTCAACGTCAAATCGAAGAGCAGGCTGCTTATAATTCTCGCCGTGATGCAGAGGTTGCTGCTCGTGATGCAGAGCTTGCTGCCGTGAAGCACTACATTTCCAAGCTGTGGCTGAGCAGAAGGACAAGTTAGAGCATTTGTCCTTAGTGGAGAAGTACCTGCGCAAAACTGACCCTGCCTTTATAGAGTATATGAAGACTCAATCAGCTGAAGCAACCACAGAGCCACTCTCAACCACACTCCCTGCAACAGCTCCACCTTCAAATCCGGTTCCTTAAGAGTGATGCTTTGTAGGTTAACTTCTCACCTACAATTTCATAGACCTAACTAATTAGCTTGTCTCTTTTGTTGAACTTCTCTCTTTTGTTGAACTTGTCTCTTTGTTGAGACACATGTATACTTGGTATGCATTTGTCTCTTTTGGTTTGTATATTTGTCTTGTGAGAAACTTGGTCTTTTTGTTTGTATTATAAATCATGGTTAATATAATTTTATTGTCTTAATCTTGTTTTTGTTCTAATATGACTTTATTGCCTTAATATTGGTTTCATATTATTTTGAGAAACAGGTACCAATTTCAATTTAAAACATTTATAAATTTGTTTTCCACAAAACATTAGTCGCTAAACAAATTAAAATTACATTACTAATTTGTTACGACTATGTTACGACTACAAGCAAAATTACTGTATATCATGATTAGTCGTAGATCCGTCGTAACCGAGTCTTCAAATGTTACGACTACACTACGACTCCTTTACAACTGCCAATATAACTGCTGGTTAATCGTAACTCTGTCGTATCGTAGTCGTAATTATTTACGACTCTGTTACGACTATTTTTACGACTACGGAATTTTGTCGTACAGTAGTCGTTAAATAACGACTATTTTTACGACGGGAAAAGGGTATATTCCTACTCGTACTGTTTTGAAAGTGTATATTTCTACCTAAACAATAGAGCAGTGTATTATCCAACCTAAACTCTAATAAAAATCAAATTTACTACCCAGACTTTACAACGTTATCTATAATCCTACATTGACACAAACACTGTTAGTCAACTGTTAAATATGAGTGAGTCATATGACACGTAAGCAATGATGTGTCCAAATTTTTTTGTCTCAAAAGCTCAAAAACGACGTCGTTTTACGAAAGCTCAAAACGACGTCGTTTTGATTTGGGGAGAAAATCTTAAATTAGGGTTCTTTTTTGTTTTTTGATTTCACGATTTAAGAAGCAAAAGAATCGTGAAATCAAAAAATAAAAAGGAACCCTAATTTAAGATTTTTTCCCTAAATCAAAACGACGTCGTTTTGAGCTTTTGAGACAAAAAATTTGGACACATCATTGCTTACGTGTCATATGACTCACTCATATTTAACAGTTGACTAACAGTGTTTGTGTCAATGTAGGATTATAGATAACGTTGCAAAGTCTGGGTAGTAAATTTGATTTTGTTAGAGTTTAGGTTGGATAATACACTGCTCTTTTGTTCAGGTAGAAATATACACTTTCAAAACAGTACGGGTAGGAATATACCCTTTTCCCATTTTTACGACTACACGTTTTAGTCGTAACAGAGTCGTAAACAGCAAATTAGCGACTACTTAACGACTCTAACTGTAGTCGGGAATGGACTGTTTTCTTGTAGTGATTTTTTGCTTGAATTGTCAAAGCAAAAGGCTCAAGCTCAAGATGAGAAGGATCTTGGGGACCTTGGAGGAGTTATCATCCCAATTAAGCTCAAGGATCCAGGTCCATTCTATCTGCCTTGCACACTTAGCTATCTTCACTACAACCAGTTATTATGTGACTTGGGAGCATCTATCAGTGTGATGCCCTATTCTATAGCACAAAAGCTTGGGCTCACTGACTTCAAGTCCACCAACCTTCATGTATGTCTAGCTGATGGGTCAAACAGAGATGTGGTTGGCAAGTTGGAGAACATTCCAGTGAAGATAGGGAAGGCAAGGATTCATACTGATTTTGTGGTCCTAAAGATGGATAAGGAGCCTGAAGATCCTATCATTCTAGGGAGGCCATTCTTAGCCACTGTTGGAGCAGTTATTGATGTCAAGGAAGGTCTTGTGACCTTGAACATTGCTGAGGGTATAGCTATGAAGTTTAACATCTATAACCCAACCAACCTTCCTACCATTGATGATCAACCATTCACTATCAAGGACAAAGGTGGTCATGAAGGTTTAAGTGATAAGTGATATATCATGGTTTTTAGGTGTTTTTAGCCATGATATAAGTCTTAATTATAGAGTCTTTTTGGTATTTTTAGAGTCTTTTGAGTCTTTATAGGATTTAACATGGATGAGAGCTTAATGGAGCTAAATATGAAGATTTGGAGCTTAATCAAGCATTGAGGCTGAGCTACGAAGCTAGGAGACGAAACCTAGAGAGTGCATCGATCGATACACTGATAGCATCGGTCGATGCACAACCAAAGTCAAAATCAGAAGTTTTCCTCACAAGTTTTGAAGATTTACAAAGCTGCCCCAAAGTTTTCCATATTTGCATCATTAGTCCCTGACCGTGTTTTAGGAATATAAATAGGATTTTTAGGTCATTGTTTAGACCTAAGCTTTATTTTTCCCTGCAACTTTTGAGAGTAAAACCCTGAGAAATTTTTAGAGAGCTTTTGGAGAGAAGAATCAAGACTCCTTCAGAGAAGATTCTGAACTCCTTTATTTTTTTCCTTTAATCTCTTAATGCAATTTATTCAGAAGATGTTTTGTGTTTCATTGATTATGTCTGAGTAGATCTGCTTGTTAGGTTTAGGGTTTCTCATTAGGGATTTCATGGATTATTAGATCTGTTAATTTAGGATTCATTATCTTTCTTGTTTTCATCATAGGTTGTTCTTAATGCTAGATCTTTGATTAGTCATCTGGATTTAGATCTTAGGATTATTAATTGATATGAGAATATAATTGATTTTCCTGATAAAATCTTTTGATCAGCAAAATTATTTCTTGCAAAGAGATTTGATTTAATAATTTTGTGAGCAATCTAAACTCGTTTTTAAGGCTGATTTATTACCTAGAATTTTGCAAAGAGATTTGGATTTTCTGGTTTTAAATTTAGATAATATTTGCAGTGAGAACTGATTTATTTTATAATTGTGTTTAGAGTTCAAGAACGATGTTTAATTGTTGAATCCTGCTTGCTTAATTAATTGATCTGATTTTCCATGATTTCCTGAGAATTTCCCTAAGCCTAGCGTTTATTCCATCTGAATTAAAATCTCTTTTATTTTCTGTTCTATTTTGCAATTTAATTAATATTTTAGTTTAGCATAATTAAAAGATTATTAAATCTATTGTGTGAATCTAGAGTTCTTGTGGATTCGATCTCTAAATACTACATTGACCTCTTAATTTGAGAGAGTAGCTCTAGGGTAAATTTGAGCATATCAAATTTTGGCGCCGTTGCCGGGAACTCTTTTGATTCACCATTAGATTAAAGTCTTTGATTTTGTCTAGATTTTTATTTTCTGTTTTACTCACACGCTTTTGTTTCTTTTCTCTTGTGTGTTTCAGGTACATGCCTAAGCCTAGCACCAGGAAAAATCCTACTGGTCCGGTTGTTAAGCTTACAAACCAAGAGTTAGGACAACTAGAGCGTGATAACACAAAAGCAGCCAAATCAGCGAAGATGGTCAACCCAATCATACTGAGACATGATGAGGCTGAAGTTTTGAGAGATCAATAGGGTCATGTGCACAACGAGCAAGGCCAGAAACTTGATGCTGAAGGGCAGGTTATTCAGGAATAACTTGTCGTCGTTGATGAGAATGCAGATGGCGTCGATCGATGCAACGTCGGCATCGGTCGGCGCAATGAAGAAGGCATCAATCGACGCATAGTTGGCATCGGTCGATGCAATGTCAGGGCTGGTGCGAATGGAGCCAACTTGGATGGTAACAACCAGCAAAACCTTCAGCCTAGACGGGACAACAATGGAGAGCTTGTCAAGACTCTTGCGGACTTCAACAGACCAGACTTGTTCTATGAGAACCGTTCCGCAATTGTCCCTCCTCCATTCCCAAGGAATGACTTTGAGCTGAAGCCTGCCTACTTCGCTCTTGTTGGACAAAGGCCATTCCAAAACTTGCCAAATGAGAAGCCTCTAGACCACATAGAGCACTTTGAGGACATAGTCACAAGCATCAAGGCTAATGGAGTCACTGAGGACTACCTCTACTGCAAGCTTTTCCCCTACTCTCTTGCTGGGGAAGCTTCTCATTGGCTAAGGCAGCTGAAACCAGGATCTCTGACAACCTGGCATGACATCAAGGTGGCATTCTTGAACTACTTCTATAATGATGCCATGTCTGATGAGCTGAGGATCAAGCTCTCCACCTTTAGACAAGAACCAACTGAATCTTACAAAGCTGCTTGGGTAAGATTCAAAGCATACCAGAGAGATTGTCCACATCATGGGTTCTCAGAGGTGCAGCTGATTAGTATTTTCTTCAGTGGTATTGATTGGAGGTATCAGATGGCTTTGGATGCTGCTAGTGATGGGAACTTCAAGACAAGGTACCCAGATGATGCTGAGAAGTTGATAGAAAGGCTAGCATCAAGCAATAGCACTAAGAATGCAGACTTAGAGCGGAAAAGAGCACATGAAGGCAATGGTTCAAATCAGTTTCCTGCGGTGAATTCTAAACTGGATTCAGTACACAATCTTCTTGTTGGAAAGAAGTATGTCCATTTTGCTGAAGATGTTGAGATTTTTGAGCCAAAGCCAGAGACTAGAGAAGAAGATGTCAACTATGTGTATGGAGCTGGCTATCAAAATCAGGGATTTGGTCAGAAACTATGGTTCTTCTTCTTACCAACCCCTCCCTCCACCCAGTTCAGAGAGCAAGATGGTATCAATGATTGGACATATTTTGGAAGGACAACAGAAATTAACAGTGGACTTCAATGGGAAGATTGATTCTGTATACACTGAGCTGACTGGGAAGTTTGATGCATTAAATACTCATGTCAAGAAGCTGGAAAATCAAGTGATTCAGACTGTTGGGTCTGTTAAAAGACAAGAGGAACTTCTTTCTAGAAGAACTGAGAACCCCCACCATGCTTGTAATGCGATTTTGGTGAAGGAAGAAGATGAAGATACGTCAGTCGGTCCAGCATCGATCGACACTACACAAGAGCATCGATCGATGCAATCATCACCAAGCATCGATCGACGAAATGTCAGCATCGATCGACACACCCCACAGGCAGCTACGGTTTCTGTTCCAGTTCAACCATCCGATTCACAACAAGCCTACAAGCGTAAAGTTCCTTTTCCCAAGCCTAGGAGATCCAAACAGGAGATTGAAGAAGCTAGATGCAAAGCTATGATGGAAAAGGTAATGATTGAGATGCCTTTGATTGATGCTGTCAAGTTTTCTCCTGGTATTAAGAGATATGTGAAGAGGATGGTCACCAATGGTTTGAGTCCTGAGGAAGGAGCACTGCTTACAAAGGATGTCAGCTCAGTTCTGTTGAAGCAGCCTCCACAGAGGAAGAAGCAAGAGGTGGTTGTCTCTAAGGAAGTAAGTTCAGTGATTCAGAGTAAGATTGCAGAGAAGTTACCAGATCCTGGAAGTTTTGTGTTAGATTGTTCTATCTCCACAGGAAGGTTTCGTCATTCTCTTTGCGATCTTGGTTCTAGTATTAACTTGATGCCCCACTCTGTTGTTGTGAGACTAGGGATGACGGATTTTAAGCCAACTAAGATCTCTCTTAACTTAGCTGATCGATCTAGGAGGATTCCTGAAGGTGTCTTAGAGGATATTCCAATCAGGATTGGAAATTGCATGATTCCCACTGGCTTTGTGGTGCTGAAATATGACCAAGAGCCTAATGATCCCTCATCTTAGGACGCTCATTCTTGGCTACAGCTGGTGCCATCATTGATGTTAAGAAGGGACGCATATCTCTAAATGTGGATGATTCGGTCATGAACTTTGAGATGGACAAGCTGAGAAGGGTTCCCACTATTGATGGTCAGACATTTTCTGTGGAGGTTGTTTCTGATGACAATCTGATCATAGAGCTTCAAGAAGACATTACTGCTGGGTATGTCAAAGAGTTGGAGACTATTGAGAAAGTGAGCAAGCAAACTGCTAAGCTTGAAGATTGGAGTGGAGATCATCTAATCAGTACTAGGGATCATGATGAGGTTCTGATGCATGACAAGTCGCTGGTAGATGACGTTTTTGTAATGGAAACACGGATTGATGAGGTTAGTTGCAGAAGCGTTGAAGAAACACGAGTTTCAGGCACTGCATCGATCGATGCAGCTGTTGCATCGATCGATGCAGCTGTTGCATCGATTGACACTCATTCCAGAGACGGCTCAGACTTGTCCACAACCACAGATTCTCGCGTTGGATCTTTAGCTGCAAGTGCTAGACCAGTTGTAAAGCTGAAATCTCACCATTCCACAGTTCAGAAGCCACAGGTAAGGCCTAGGTATGCATCTTCTTCACCCAAACCTTCTCCATTCATCAATAAGAATTTGAAAGGTACAAAAACTGTTGTCCAGTTAACCATGCCACGAGATTATCGTAGAGCGCTTGTTTCTTCTGTTGATGATTTTGCAGGACATAAAAGAACGCCACCCATACCTAAGTCCCGGCCTGGTCCTGTTCCTTATGTCCCGTGTAGACCTAATTCATCTGCTGCCTACACACCCCCTTGGAGGAAGAGGACATTCTCTCAGAAGCATTCATTGCCATGTTCCGATCCACCGGATGCCTGAGATCCGACACAGTCAAGCTGATGACTGAAAACAAGCGCTTAGTGGGAGGCAACCCACTGGTAAGGTTTTTCTTTTGATTTTCATTTATTTTTATTTTATTTTCCAATCTCATACTTGATAGCACTGGGGACAGTGTTGTTTAAGTCTGGGGGAGGCAGTTACTAACTACGTTTTTCTTTTTGAGAGTCAGAAAAAAAAATTGGTTTTATTGAGTCAAAATTTTGTTGGGAACTATGATTTTTCTTTTTAGTGTATTGCCTTGGTTGATTAATGCTGCAGATTGAATCCACAAATCCGACTAATGAAAAATTCAATGGCTGACCAGTGAACCAGAAACATCCAAATTTCCAACAGAATCCACAAAGCTTGAGGTAATTTCTGTACTTTTCTTTTTACCTCATCAAGGAGATTGATTTTCATAGAGCTTGACTCCTTGTTCATACCTGACAAGTAAGACTTCAAAAGGAAAAGGGTACTCCTCTCCCTTATTCATGTTAAGAAAAATCCTGAGAGCTTTGTTAAAAAAAAAAAGAAGAGAATAAAAGATGAGATGATTTTGATCAGTTTAGAGAGGTAGGTAAATTACCTGTGACCTCATTATTCTACTCTTAAGTCAAATGATCATACAAAGCTTGGAAGCGAGGGGTAGGTAAATTACCGATGACCCCATTATTCGCCTACAACTTTGAGAAAAAAAAGAATAAAAAACAAAGCAAAGCTCTAAGGAAGATTAAAAAGAATAAGTCTGGGGGAGAGAAAGAGTACCACATGTGTTTAAAAGATATGTCTTGCTTGTTATGGTATTGTACGGGAATGAGTCTAGAAGGTTCTTGATATTGATCAAATTGATGAGACTCACCGATGAAAGCTTAATGGAGGAAGTAGTGGAATTTGGTTTGAATTTGGGATGAGATGAAAGTCAATGGAGAAGTACATGGTGGTTCGATTTGGATTTATCTGCTAAGCATGTGAATTAAGGTTTGGATGATCATGGCATTACTTTGAAAAGAAAATGAGTTCTTGCGTTTTCAAACCTCTTTCACAGATGAAGTTTATGTTTTGCTTGAGGGCAAGCAAAGGCTAAGTCTGGGGAGTTGATATATCATGGTTTTTAGGTGTTTTTAGCCATGATATAAGTCTTAATTATAGAGTCTTTTTGGTATTTTTAGAGTCTTTTGAGTCTTTATAAGATTTAACATGGATGAGAGCTTAATGGAGCTAAATATGAAGATTTGGAGCTTAATCAAGCATTGAGGCTGAGCTACGAAGCTAGGAGAAGAAACCTAGAGAGTGCATCGATCGACACACTGATAGCATCGGTCGATGCACTGCCAAAGTCAAAATCGGAAGTTTTCCTCACAAGTTTTGAAGATTTACAAAGATGCCCAAAGTTTTCCATGTTTGCATCATTAGTCCCTGGTCGTGTTTTAGGAATATAAATAGGATTTTTAGGTCATTGTTTAGACCTAAGCTTAATTTTTCCCTGCAACTTTTGAGAGCAAAACCCTGAGAAATTTTTAGAGAGCTTTTGGAGAGAAGAATCAAGACTCCTTCAGAGAAGATTCTGAAGTCCTTTATTTCTTCCTTTAATCTCTTAGGGGGGTGTATTGAAACCGTGATTTTGGAGAATTTGATGGGATTTAGAAAATTTAGAATTTTGATAGATTTTAGGGAAGTTGATATGATTTATGGTGAAATTCTTTCAAATCCCACCTAAAACCATGAGATTTGGATTTCTGTATTTTTAACTAAACAAATCCTCTCAAATCCTCCAGAATCCTTAAAACTTATTAAAATCCAAATCCACAAACTGTTTTGAATAACAGTGGATTTTAAAGTAGATTTTTAAATCATCAGTTCAATAACAGTGGATTTCGGGAGACTTTTTAAAATCCATGATTGAATAACATAGGATTTGTAAATTTTATACAAATCACTTAAAATTAATCTCATTAGGGATTTCATGGATTATTAGATATGTTAATTTAGGATTCATTATCTTTCTTGTTCTTCATCATAGGTTGTTCTTAATGCTAGATCTTCGATTAGTCATCTGGATTTAGATCTTAGGATTATTAATTGATATGAGAATATAATTGATTTTCCTGATAAAACCTTTTGATGAGCAAAATTATTTCTTGCAAAGAGATTTGATTTAATAATTTTGTGAACAATCTAAACTCGTTTTTAAGGCTGATTTATTACCTAGAATTTTGCAAAGAGATTTAGATTTTCTGGTTTTAAATTTAGATAATATTTGCAGTGAGAACTGATTTATTTTATAATTGTGTTTAGAGTTCAAGAACGGTGTTTAATTGTTGAATCCTGCTTGCTTAATTAATTGATCTGATTTTCCATGATTTCCTTAGAATTTCCCTAAGCCTAGCGTTTATTCCATCTGAATTTACATCTCTTTTATTTTCTGTTCTATTTTGCAATTTAATTAATATTTTAGTTTAGCATAATTAAAAGATTATTAAATCTATTGTGTGAATCTAGAGTTCTTGTGGATTCGATCCCTAAATACTACATTGACCTCTTAATTTGAGAGAGTAGCTCTAGGGTAAATTTGACCTCTACATTGACCACTGATTTTGTGGTCCTAGAGATGGATAAGGAGCCTTAAGATCCTATCATTCTAGGGAGGCCATTCTTAGCCACTGTTGGAGCAGTTATTGATGTCAAGGAAGGTCTTGTGACCTTGAACATTGCTGAGGGTATAGCTATGAAGTTTAACATCTATAACCCAACCAACCTTCCTATCATTGATGATCAACCATTCACTATCAAGGACAAAGGTGGTCATGAAGGTTTAAGTGATAAGGCAACTCCAAAGGCTAAGCTCTCTCTTCAAGAGGATTCAGTGGAGAAGCTTAAGAGTTCAGTTCAAGACTTGACTGGTATGGTTAAGGATCTCCAAGTCAAGCTAAACAAGAGGTCTTTGAGGAAAGCAAGACCAAGGCTCAAAATCAAGAAGAAATATGGTTTGTGTGTTAAGGGTGAGGTGATCAAGGATCAACTTCACAGTGATCAAGAGGTTCCAGGGAGGATTTCATCACCTCCTTGGTATCTAGACCAGGCAAACAAAGTCAAGCTTAGTGACTCTAAATAAGCTCACTAGGGAGGAAGTCCCTAAGGTATCCTTTGTAAATATGTTTTATTTTCTTAGTAGTTTTGATGTGTTTTCTTTTATGTTTGTGTTGGGCAGGCCTTTCAATGAAAGTGTAGATGGGTATGGAGAGATTTGGACTTGGGGAAGGAGATTCGCAAGCCCACTCGACCAGCCCACGAGAGGTACTCGACCGAGTTGGCAAAGAAGCAAGGCCCACTCGATTCTCATTTCTCTAGAATGATCGAGTGGAGGGAGAAAAACAAGAAAAAATTTAAAATTTCAAATTTTGGTCAAGGAGCTCGACCACGTGTTGGTCGAGTGTGGGGTCGAGTGGCAGCAAAAAGCAGGTCAAAGATTCCCATTTCAAATTTGAATGGTATGGACGCTCCACCCTTGTCTCCTTGTCCCCTTAGCTTCTTTAAATAGAGCTTACACGATCCTATTCCTCTCACACTCTCTCACTTGCTCAAAACAACTAAAATCAAGTTTTAAAATCTCTCAAAGTTCATCTTTTGCTCAAGCTTAGCTCTTTAAAGTTTTTGGGTCACTAACCTAATAACCTTTAGCTTTGAGTCTATTCCCTTCAGTTCTGTTCGAAAATGTCTTCAAGGATCACTAGGAAGTCTCAACAAGCGGCTGCAAGCTCCATGGAACGTCGTGATGCTCGTCTTGAATCATGGGGAGAAACTGGAAAAACAACTCGACCACCCACTCAAGCAAGCACTCGACCGAGTGGTGGTCCGAGTAGCCGATCGAGCCAGAGGGCGAGTTCAAGGAATCAGTCAGCTGAGGAAGATCCTGAGAGAACCGAAAGTGAAGAAGAAAGGGAGCCAACTCTTATGGAGTTTATGAGGAGAAACAAGGCCAAAGGGAAGAGGCCAGCAGTTGAGGTTGAACAAGAGGAGATTGAAAGTGAGAGTGAGGAAGAAGATGAAGAAGAAGAGGGAGAGGATGATGGAGAAGCAGAATCTTGTGGCTTGACAAAGAGGCAACTTTATGAAGCCTTCATGAGAATGGAGTTCCTGGAGACTAGATGATGTGACCCGGAGACGTGGTCGCGGCTCGGTTACGGTACGATCGCAGCTTGAGCTCTCGGTCAACTTTCAAACGGTAGAACTTTCCTCGGCAAAGGTTATGGGTTTCGGATCTATGAGTGAATCAAACGAGGGAAACGGAGTTTGAAGGAATTCAAACAAGCCGTTTGGGAGATACGTCGAGAAGCCACGAACGGATCGGTCGGATGGTACGGATGCTTAACGAGCGAGCGAGCGGTTGCGGTGGAAACGATGGTGGAGACGAGTTGAGGTGAGTTAGTGGAGAACTCGAGAACTTATGACAGAGGACTCGAGGTTGCGAAGGGGAAAGATGGAAGCGAAGCGAGAGGGAAATGCGAATGGATCGAGAGACGAAACAAGAGGCTTGGCTCTCCTCTTGATACGGTCTCGAACAAGGTCGAACCTGGTTCGAGGCTTGTTAGGATTTTCTCAAGGTTCAATCCCGGATTGAAGAAAGAGAAGAGTGAGACAAGTTTCAAGAATCTCTCTTGAAGAAAAGTTTTTAATTTCATACAAGTCTAAGGAGGAACAAGGGCTTAAGGAGAGTTTAAATAGCTAGGTCTAGATAGGAGCTTAAGGACACCCGGATTCATCTTGATCCGCACATCATCCTTTTGACGTGTCCCCTTTACAAAGAGAACACATCGCCACCTTTTGACTAACACACTTAGCCACAAACACTCTCCAACGTTCACACACATAAGGATCAAAAGATAATATTCTCAAGTTCAAAATTAAACCAAAAAATAAGAGGGAAAGAGAGATAACCGCCTTGGCCTTGCGCGTGAAGCAACTTAGCCTTTAGGCGTTTTGCGTTTAGCTCCATTCCTCGTTAAAACCTTCTCCGGTAAACCCATTGGGACAAACCCAGAGTGAGGAAAAAGAGTACACTTCCTTGCTTAACAACTTGACCATCTTCACTCTTGGGTAAGAGTGAAAACTAAGCGGACTGAGCCTTCGGAGTCTTCGTGGGATGGCTGGCGTTGGACGAAAGTTTGGACAAATAGTGTAATGACCCTCACCAAGGGGTAAATTGCAAAATGAAAACCCAAGGCCAAAAGACCAAGAAAAGAAGCCAACAAGGAGATTAGGAGAATTGTTGAAGACAAGTCCGAGAGATTATGAGTAAATTGAGAAATGGCCAAGTTGACAGCGACGTACCGTCCGAGTCGTCCGGAGGACCGAGAGTTGTCCGAAGATGTCCGAGAGAATCGGGAGAAGTCCGGAGGGGATCGAGAGAATTATCCGAGAAAGACAGAGGTGTATCCGAGAGTTGCCGGAGGGATCGTCGATAGCCGTCCGAGGATGCTGTCCGAGGATTGCCGATGGTTGTCCGAGACTACCGAGAGTTATCGAGAGTTGTCCGGACCGAGACCGAGTATTGCCGAGAGGAATGTCCGAGCGTTGCCGAGAAGTACCGAGAGGAACGTCCGAGAGCGTACCGAAGAATCGCGACCTCGAAATTTTGGGACGAGCGTGTGGGCGCGTAAAAGCTTCTTCCTTTGGATTGACCAATAGGATTTCATGCAAGTTAGTGGGAGACAAAGGAGATGAAATGGACCAATGAAATTTCATGCAAATGGAGGAGGAATATTCTTTGGAATCTTGTGGTTTAAAATGGAATATTCCTTGGAAGAAAAAGAAGTGGGAGACATAATCATTTTGTCTTCTCAAAGCTGGCCAATGGAGTTTCATGCAAAGGAGGATTTGAGACAAAGGAAAGGAGTGGAGAGTATGTGGCCAAGTGTTGTGTGTTTTCACTAAGTGTTTTGTGGCCAAGGAGAAAGGGAAGCACTTGCTCACCATGCATTGGCTATTCTTGCCGCCCAAAGCACTCACCATTACACTATAAATAGGAGGCCTTAGTGTGTGTTAATGTAGATTTTCGTTTCTCTTGCTAAGTTAGAGTAAAAGAGAGAGTAAGAGAAGTTAGAGAGAGTAAGAGAAGTTAGAGAGTGAGCGAGAGAGTGAGCGAGAGAGAGAGTTCTTCCCTTAGAATATCTCTTTCCGCGAGTGTGTAGCGAAGAGCTGCTGTAGGAGCTGTTCGCGTCCAGTCTTTGCTAGGAGTCTGCGTAGATCGTGTTCTTCTCAGCTAAGCCAGGTTTGTTTCGAAGCATGTGATATGGCACATGATAGATGGGGTTTTGGGTTTATTTCGCTTAGGATTTTTGTGGTAAATCTAAGCATTTTCGTTGGGGTGTTGGGTAGATTCGTTTCTTTTCTTTCTAGATCGAAGTTCTAGGAAGTTAATTCTCGTTTATTGCTTGTTTGCGTATTTGTGTGAGGTTGTGTCTAGCGCTTAGTTTCCAGATATTTCTCTAGTTACTAAGGCTTGCATGTCGCTTGTTTGTGATTGCATGTTGCTTATGTGCAATGCATGTTAGTGGTAGTTACTTGCATGTGGCTTGTGTGCCTTGCATGTTGGTGTTTGTAGCTTGCATGTAGCTTGTGTGCTTTGCAGGTTTGTTTGGTTGTGTGTTGAGGTTGTGCAGGTGAAAACTTCCCCAAAGACCGTAATCGGTGCGGATTACAAAGACTCGGAGAGACGGGATTGCAGCCTATGGCCGAGTACTACACGACGGTGTAGGCGAGAGAGCCTGTTGAGAGGGACTCGCATGTGATGTTCTATGCTCGCGTGCCTTTGTGGCTGTGAGTATAGGTGTTCACGGGTATGGGGGGGGAAGTGATGAAGTAATGAAGCGTTGAGGCGTTAAAGCGAAGGAGTAAGGGCCCTTGAAGACGAAGAAGAGTTGTTAGCTTCCGCATGCGTATACTTTGATAGTATACTTGGAGATTGCTTGACTAACTTGCATATTTTATTGCTTGTTTTTCTTGCATTTAGCTTGCATGCTACAATTGAGTGTTGCATGTAGTTGTGGTTAGTTAGCTTGCATGTTGTGTGATGCTTGCTGGGGTTGGGGTTTGGGTTTAGGTTTCTTGAGAGGTTGCCGAACTCACTGAGTGATGTAGCACTCAAGACTCCATATTTTTGTGTTGCAGGTAACCTTAGTGGGAAAAGCCTTAGCGGGGAGCATAGGACGTTAGGCCAGCCGGTGTAGAGTTGCGTTGCCTTTGCAAGTTGTTGTTTCTTTTTGTAAAATTTTATTAATCGTATTTTGGCCTTAAGCCTGGCGCCATCTTCGTAGTAATGTTTTCTGAACTCCTTTATGAAGTAAATAAAGTTGAAAATCTTTTTATTTAAGTTGTTTAGTTTTCAAATGGTTCCAGCCTTGTCCGGGCCAACACAACGCACCAGGCCGCGAGGGTTGTAAAGCCTAAGTAGTCTCAGTCGCAGGAGGAATTGTGCTAGGGAGGACCGGTCGGGAAGTCTGCAGCTTCCGTCCCTCGACCGGATCACCTCGGTGCAGTTCCCTTAGTGGCGTTCTGTAGCTGTCCGTTGGCCTGCGTGGTCATAGGACGGTTCGGGGGCGTTACAATGGTGGTATCAGAGCATGGTTATGATGCTTATGGAACCTGCGTTTTCAAATGTTTTATCGAGTAAATGAGTCGCAAAGGCAATTTTAGGAAACTGGTACGTCCTTGTGCATTTTAGGTAGTGGGGATTAGGACTTACCCTTGGATGCATGTGTAGAATGTCAGGCCGAGGAAGTCAGGAGGGATGGTCGTGGGGTGATTCAAGAGCTGATGGAGGAGAGTGGCGTGACTCTCCGGAGGATGAACAATATGATGATGAGGGAGAATGGCAATAATCGTTAGAAGGTGATCAAAACGATGTCGAGGGAGCGACAAGATCAAGAGAGAATGACGATCGGACGACAGCGAGGTCGGGTTCCGAAAGAAGTGGGTCGCAAGGATCATTATCCGGAGAAAGAACAAGATTCATGATGGAAACCTTTTTCGGAGGAGACTGGTCTGGCCTGCGATTCAACAATCCGGGTCGACAGCGAGCAAGTTTCCGTCAAACACCTGGTGTACAACCTGCAAATCACGAACGATGTGAGCCAAGGAGAGTGTCGCCAAGGCAAACGAATGTCCGGGAAGAGCCGAGACAAAGGAGTGTACCAGTGGAACCGAGACAAATGAGTGTACCAGTGGAGACGAGACAAAGGAGTGCACCCGGAGAACCAAGACAAATGAATGTGCGCGAAGAGCCAAGAGGTTAATAGAGTGGACCAAGAGATCTATTGCATGCTGCGATCCTAGAGTGGACAGAGCTCATGAGACAGCAACAGGCTCCGAGCTTTGTGAAGACTGTGGAGACTATGAGAAGTTTGGGAACCGAGTATTTTAGAGGTGGAACAAATACCTTTGATGCTGATAATTGGTTGCGAAGCATGGAGAGGAATTTTGAGGCAATCCAATGTCAGGAAGAGTATAAGAAAAATGTTGCAGTGCACTACTTGAAGGATGACGCCAGTGATTGGTGGATTGGTGTGAAGAGACACTACGGTCATAGAGATCCGAACTGGGAAGATTTTCGAAACGAGTTCGAAGGAAAGTATTTTCCACCGGAGGTCAGAGACAGATTGGAAAATGAGTTTATAAACTTAAAGCAAGGCGAGAAGAGCGTTCGAGAGCTAGAGGCAATCTTTACTCGACTGCGAAAGTATGTGTACCAAGGACGAGACGATGAAGCATGTATGACACGCCACTTTTTACATGCGCTACGCCCAGATATCCAGAGTATGCTCATGTCTGTCACCTACCAACGAGTTGACAAGCTGGTTGAGAGAGCTGTGAATGTGGAGGAGCACATAGAAATGGAGAAGGAAGCCATGAGAAAAGACCAAGAGAAGGGCAAGGCGAAGGTGATGCTAAGTGGTGGTGCAATCCGAAAGAGGAGTCGATCTGACCAGGAAGGGAGTAGTTAAAAATTTGGGAGAATAGGAGTTGAGTGTTTCTCATGTGGAGAGTCGGGCCATTATTTTCGAGAGTGCTCGAAGGCAGGAGAGAGTGATCGTCAAGTGCCATCTTACATCATATGTTATAGTTGTGGCAAGAGTGGCCATTACATGGCAGCTTGTCCGATGATCAATGCCATAGAAGCGGAACCAGAAGAAGAATATCCCCCACTGACCAGTCCCGAGGAGGAGCGACTTGTGAAGCGGCAAGTGAGAAGGGATCGCGTGTAACCTTTCCCTTAGGTAGTTAACCCTGAAACTTTCATGACTATGTGGTCGCCGGGAAGGTAAGTATGGGTGCTAACTCCCTCTTTGTGTGTTTGTGTGATTGCGTGCTTGTGTGCTTGCCCATTGGTGTGTTTGTGTGTTTGTGTGCTTGTGTGCTGGCGCAGTTGTGTGTTTGCGCAGTTGTGTGTTTGTTGCCTAGGATTGTTTTAGCATTTTGTGGTGCTAGTCCAAGTCCTAGTTGTTGTGTGCAGGAAGCCTTTTAGCTAAGTGTTGTAGAGAACCCTTAGTGATAGGCCGTGTAGGGAAACCTTAGTGTTCTAGGTTAAACCCTTTTCCTGGCCTGTTAGTGGAAGTGTTGAGTTGGGTGGAGCAAGTTGGAGTGGTGGCTAAAAACAAGTTCGTGTTCGAGAGAGTTGGCCAAGATCAAGCGCATGAAGGAGAAGAAGAGAATTGAAGCAAGACGCATTAGAAGGAGGACCAGAGGAGTTCATGGGAATTCGGGGACGAATTCCTATAAGGGGGGGAGGATGTAATGACCCTCACCAAGGGGTAAATTGCAAAATGAAAACCCAAGGCCAAAAGACCAAGAAAAGAAGCCAACAAGGAGATTAGGAAAATTGTTGAAGACAAGTCCGAGAGATTATGAGTAAATGGAGAAATGGCCAAGTTGACAGCGACGTACAGTCCGAGTCGTCCGGAGGACCGAGAGTTGTCCGAAGATGTCCAAGAGAATCGGGAGAAGTCCGGAGGGGATCGAGAGAATTATCCGAGAAAGACAGAGGTGTATCCGAGAGTTTCCGGAGGGATCGTCGATAGCCGTCCGAGAATGCTGTCCGAGGATTGCCGATGGTTGTCCGAGACTACCGAGAGTTATCGAGAGTTGTCCGGACCGAGACCGAGTATTGCCGAGAGGATTGTTCGACCGTTGCCGAGAAGTACCGAGAGGAACGTCCGAGAGCGTACCGAAGAATCGCGACCTCGAAATTTTGGGACGAGCGTGTGGGCGTGTAAAAGCTTCTTCCTTTGGATTGACCAATAGGATTTCATGCAAGTTAGTGGGAGACAAAGGAGATGAAATGGACCAATGAAATTTCATGCAAATGGAGGAGGAATATTCTTTGGAATCTTGTGGTTTAAAATGGAATATTCCTTGGAAGAAAAAGAAGTGGGAGACATAATCATTTTGTCTTCTCAAAGCTGGCCAATGGAGTTTCATGCAAAGGAGGATTTGAGACAAAGGAAAGGAGTGGAGAGTATGTGGCCAAGTGTTGTGTGTTTTCCCTAAGTGTTTTGTGGCCAAGGAGAAAGGGAAGCACTTGCTCACCATGCATTGGCTATTCTTGCCGCCCAAAGCACTCACCATTCCACTATAAATAGGAGGCCTTAGTGTGTGTTAAGGTAGATTTTCGTTTCTCTTGCTAAGTTAGAGTAAAAGAGAGAGTAAGAGAAGTTAGAGAGAGTAAGAGAAGTTAGAGAGTGAGCGAGAGAGAGAGTTCTTCGCTTAGAAGATCTCTTTCTGCGAGTGTGTAGCGAAGCGCTGCTGTAGGAGCTGTTCGCGTCCAGTCTTTGCTAGGAGTCTGCGTAGATCGTGTTCTTCTCAGCTAAGCCAGGTGAGTTTCGAAGCATGTGATATGGCACATGATAGATGGGGTTTTGGGTTTATTTCGCTTAGGATTTTTGTGGTAAATCTAAGCATTTTCGTTGGGGTGTTGGGTAGATTCGTTTCTTTTCTTTCTAGATCGAAGTTCTAGGAAGTTAAGTCTCGTTTATTGCTTGTTTGCGTATTTGTGTGAGGTTGTGTCTAGCGCTTAGTTTCTAGATATTTCTCTAGTTACTAAGGCTTGCATGTCGCTTGTTTGTGATTGCATGTTGCTTATGTGCAATGCATGTTAGTGGTAGTTACTTGCATGTGGCTTGTGTGCCTTGCATGTTGGTGTTTGTAGCTTGCATGTAGCTTGTGTGCTTTGCAGGTTTGTTTGGTTGTGTGTTGAGGTTGTGCAGGTGAAAACTTCCCCAAAGACCGTAATCGGTGCGGATTACGAAGACTCGGAGAGACGGGATTGCAGCCTATGGCCGAGTACTACACGACGGTGTAGGCGAGAGAGCCTGTTGAGAGGGACTCGCATGTGATGTTCTATGCTCGCATGCCTTTGTGGCTGTGACTATAGGTGTTCACGGGTATGGGGGGGGAAGTGATGAAGTAATGAAGCGTTGAGGCGTTAAAGCGAAGGAGTAAGGGCCCTTGAAGACGAAGAAGAGTTGTTAGCTTCCGCATGCGTATACTTTGATAGTATACTTGGAGATTGCTTGACTAACTTGCATATTTTATTGCTTGTTTTTCTTGCATTTAGCTTGCATGCTACAATTGAGTGTTGCATGTAGTTGTGGTTAGTTAGCTTGCATGTTGTGTGATGCTTGCTGGGGTTGGGGTTTGGGTTTAGGTTTCTTGAGAGGTTGCCGAACTCACTGAGTGATGTAGCACTCAAGACTCCATATTTTTGTGTTGCAGGTAACCTTAGTGGGAAAAGCCTTAGCGGGGAGCACAGGACGTTAGGCCAACCGGTGTAGAGTTGCGTTGCCTTTGCAAGTTGTTGTTTCTTTTTGTAAAATTTTATTAATCGTATTTTGGCCTTAAGCCTGGCGCCATCTTCGTAGTAATGTTTTCTGAACTCCTTTATGAAGTAAATAAAGTTGAAAATCTTTTTATTTAAGTTGTTTAGTTTTCAAATGGTTCCAGCCTTGTCCGGGCCAACACAACGCACCAGGCCGCGAGGGTTGTAAAGCCTAAGTAGTCTCGGTCGCGGGAGGAATTGTGCTAGGGAGGACCGGTCGGGAAGTCTGCAGCTTCCATCCCTCGACCGGATCACCTCGGTGCAGTTCCCTTAGTGGCGTTCTGTGGCTGTCCGTTGGCCTGCATGGTCATAGGACGGTTCGGGGGCGTTACAAATAGGTTGAGCCACTGCTTGGCCGCCTTTGCTGAGCTCTTAGAACGTGTGGTGGCTCCGGGAAGGATTGTTGGAGCCTTGGCCGCGTCTGAAGAGGTTGCCCTTGTCGCGTCCGATGCGTCTTGGTCAGGCATCTCGGTCGTGTCTGGCGTGTCTTGGTCTTCTTGGCCGAGGTTGCGTCCTGCGATCACATCATTCCCTCCCCCTTGAAAAGGTTTTGTCCCCAAAACATCTTCGTCTTCACCCACATCAAACAGAACGAGGTCATTGACATTGAAAGAAGTAGACGTACCAAACTCACCTGGAAGCTCGAGTCGGTAGGCGTTATCGTTGATCTTCTCGATGACTCAGAATGGGCCATCTCCTCGCGGGCTGCTGGAACCTCTCCGGCCTTAAGTGTAACCAGACCCAATCACCAGGCTTGAACAGCATCGGTTTATGTCCCAGGTTGAGGAAGCGCGCGTACTGCTCGTTCCTTCGTTCTATATTGGCTCGAACCTCCTCGTGTAAAACCTTGAAAATTTCGGCTCTCGCAACTACGTCTTGATTCTTGGCTTCGTTTGGTGGTATAGGGAGGAGATCTAGTGGCGTCAATGGCTTGAACCCGTATGCGACCTCGAACGGAGACTTTTTGTGGCCGAATGCACCGCTTGATTGTACGCGAACTCGATGGTCGGGATGCACTCGAGCCAGGAGCCTTTGTTGCTTGTGATAGCTGTGCGGAGTAAGGCACCTATTGATCTGTTGACGACCTCCGTTTGGCCGTTGGTCTGAGGGTGAGCCACGGTGGAGTAAAGGAGCTTCGTCCCAAGCTTTCGCCAAATAGTACGCCAGAAGTGGCCAAGAAACTTGGGATCCCGATCAGATATGATGGTGCGTGGGACGCCATAAAGCCTTATGACCTGACTAAAGAACAAATTCGCCAATTGCACAGCATCATTGTTCTTGTTGCACGGGATGAAGTGAGCCATCTTTGAGAACATATCGACAACCAACATGATACTATCTCTATACGCCAAAAGGGGTAGGCCAAGGATGAAATCCATGGAGAGATCGATCCATGGTGCGGTGGACACGGGCAAGGGCATCTAGAGGCCATGCGGGTGAGTTGTCGACTTGGAGGTGCGACAAACGATACAACGGCCGACATGCTTCTCCACCATACTTTGCATCTTTGGCCAGTAAAAATGATCTTTGAGCACGGCCTAGGTCTTGGTGATGCCAAAGTGACCCGCTAAACCTCTACTATGAGCTTCGTGAACAAGCAATTCCCGGATAGATCCATTTGGTATGCACAGCCGTCGTCCTCTGAATAGGAACCCCTCGTGGAGGTAGAACTCGGT
Organism: Camelina hispida; assembly: GCA_023657505.1. NCBI lineage: Eukaryota > Viridiplantae > Streptophyta > Magnoliopsida > Brassicales > Brassicaceae > Camelina > Camelina hispida. Next base: position 24,885,168 of record CP094637.1, read on the forward strand.
GTAGATTCCCTTTCCATGGTTCTGGAAACAATCTCCAAATTCAGCATCTCCCGCATAAGCATCCTTGATGCTTTCGAACCCCAACACTCGCGCGTCCATTTGGTGATCAGTGCGTGCCGTCTTGATAAGGCGTCGGCGACTACGTTCTCCTTGCCTTTCTTGTACTTAATGACGTATGGGAACGACTCAATGAACTCCAACCACTTCGCATGACGTCTCTTGAGGTTTGTCTGACCACGGAGATGCTTTAGAGTCTCGTGATCGGTGTGAATCACAAACTCTCTCGCCAATAGATAATGTTGCCAAACCTCCATGGCACGAACGAGGGCGTACAACTCCTTGTCATACGTGGGGTAGTTAAGTGTAGCTCCACTAAGCTTCTCACTAAAATACGCCACCGGTTTGCCTCCTTGAGTCAAGACAGCTCCGACCCCTACTCCCGATGCATCGCACTCAACCTCAAAAGTTTTGTTGAAGTCAGGCAATGTGAGCAAGGGGGCTTGAGTGAGGCGTTTCTTGAGTTTGGTAAACGCCTTATCTTGTTCCTCTCCCCATCGAAACTCGCTGTTCTTCTTGATCACGGAGGTGAGTGGCGCGGCAACCGTACTGAAGTCTCTCATGAACCTCCGGTAAAAGCTTGCTAGGCCGTGGAAAGATCGGACTTGAGTGATGCTCGTTGGCGTGGGCCACTCCTCAATTGTGCGTATCTTCTCTCCATCGACTTTGAGGCCTTGCGAACTCACAACAAAGCCTAAAAGACCAATTCATTAGTAGCAAACACACACTTTTTCAAGTTTGCGTAGAGTTGCTCTTCGCGGAGAGTAAACAGGACAGCCTCTAGGTGTTTAACATCATCAGTCAAGCTAGAACTATACACTAATATATCATCAAAATCGACAACTACGAACTTGTTAATAAACGACCTTGAAACATGGTTCATAAAACGCATAAAGGTAGAGGGGGCGTTAGAAAGACCGAATGGCATTACCAACCATTCATACAAACCCTGTTTCGTCTTGATGGCGGTTTTCCACTCGTCACCCTCCTTCATACAAACTTGATGGTAGCCGCTCTTAAAGTCGATCTTGGAGAAGATGCTGGCGCCACTAAACTCGTCTAGCGTGTCATCGAGGCGTGGGATGGGGTGGCGGTATTTGATGGTGAAGTTGTTGACGGCTCGACAGTCAACGCACATCCTCCATGATCCGCCTTTCTTCATGACTAGGAGCAATGGCACGGCACACGTACTCAAACTCTCTCGGACGTAGCCTTGCGCCATAAGTTCTTTGACTTGTCGCTCAAGCTCCTTCGCCTCTTCGGGGTTGACACGGTAGGCTGGCCGGTTGGGAAGCTGCACGCCTGGTACGAGATCAATCTGATGCTCGATGCCTCTGACTGGTGGTAGGCCCTCGGGAAGTTCTTCGGGGAACACATCGTCGAAACGCTTAAGGACACCGCGTATGACCTCTGGTAAGGCTTCTAGTGAGCCATCAAGACCTGAAAGCAACGCGTCTCGAAACACCATCAAAAACACTTAAGCTGAGTCCTTAAGGGACTTTCTAACATCGCCATACTGAATCAAGAAATTCTTTTTATCGCTCGAGTCTTTAGACAACTTGCCCTGCATTTAATGAACTTGTGTGGGGCTCAAGGGTTTCAAGCAAATACGTTTGTTGTCATGAACAAAAAAGTATTGGTTAGTGTGGCCGCAATGTGTGGTGCGCTTATCAAACTGCCATGGACGCCCCAATAAGAGATGGCTAGCTTGCATAGGCACTGCATCACATAGGACTTGGTCCTTATACGGACCGACACTGAATGGGACCGTGACCTGTTCCTTTACATGGATCACGGTCTTATCATTTAACCATCTCAAGCGGTAAGGACGGGGGTGGTTTGTGGTTTCAAGAGAAAGTTTCTTGAGAAGACTGGAACTTGCCACGTTAGTGCAAGAACCTTCGTCTATTATCAAGCCACAAACACGACCACTTACAGTGCACCTCGTGTGGAAGATGTTGTCACGTTGGTTGGCGTCATCAGTGGCTACTCCGGCGTTCAAGATGCAGCGTATCATTAGCAGTTCTCCAACCTCGTGTTCCACAACAGCTTCTTCCAGCTCGGCTTCTCCTCGCACATTCTCCTCGGTGGCCTCATCGTCGGACTCGATCTCGCCAGCCTCGGTCAGTATCATTGTCTGTGCGTTCGGACAGTCACGAGCGTAGTGGCCTCTCCCTTGACACTTGAAACACACAAAGTCATGGGTCCGGACGTCGGTGGTGTTACATCGCGGATATTGGCGCTCATATGTGGCCGGCTCCCTTGGTTTAAATCTCGAGTCTGTACTAGTCGCCTTGGGCTTCTCTGGCAATCGGTTTGATGGCAACACGTTAGGAGTCCAATTTGTAACTCCTTGAGTTCGGCCACGAGGCGCAGAGGCGCTTTTCTTCTTGATTTGAGTTTCAATTTGCACCAAGAGATGCAACAACTCTTCAAAGGTTTGATAAGGTTGGCGCTTGACCTTGCGTGCAATGCGTTCTTGCAATCCATCCAAGAACTGAGCCATGAGTGATTCTTCGGAGTCATCGACTTGCAATCGGTTGCGCAAGTGTTCAAACTCTTCGTAATACTCCTCCACGTTTCGTGCGCCTTGCGTGAGTCGCCGAAACTTCATCTGGAGCTCGCGGTGGTAATATGGTGGTATGTAGCGCCTTCGCATTTCTGCTTTCAAGACCTCCCAAACAGTGATAGGTCGGTCGCGGTTGCGTCGTTGCTTAGCTTCGAGTCGATCCCACCAGGTAAGGGCGTGATCAGTGAATTGTGCCACCGCATATTGGACCTTTCGCAGCTCCCGATAGGCATGACACGAGTACAAGTGATCCATACGGCTCTCCTACTCAAGATAGGCAAGTTGTTCTAAACCGGTGCGTAATGCGGCGAGGGTGACGCCAATCTCTGGAGGCGATGGTGGAACTTCTTCGGTCATCGTACGGACTGGTCGTTGGTGACGTGGTGCGGCTTCGCGGTGAAACTTTGAATTTAAACCTTGCAAGAAAGTAAACACAAAGGTAAACGCATGTGAGTCTCACTCGTTCAAGAGGACCACACAAAACTTTGTTTCACCAACAATGATTGAAGACAGCTATGACACATTCAAATCCTAAGACCAAAACAAATAAAGCAAAAGCAAAAGTAAAAGTGCAAGACGACAAGACTGCTTTATGGCCGGAAACAAAAACGTGTAAACAAGAACACACTCCTAACTTTATCGATCTAAAAGTAGACTCACAAGAACACGAACGAACAGAGATATGAACACGATGAACAGATACGTAGACTAACAACCTAAAGAAACAATAAACAACCGCAAACATACACCAATTTAAACCAAACGAACAAACGAGTCTTATGGAACTAAAAGATTGAAACTTTAAATGAAATAAGAGATTTCTGGAAAGAAACAACCTCATAGGAGCTTTGAAGCTCTAATACCAAGCTGATGTGACCCGGAGACGCGGTCGCGGCTCGGTTACGTTACGGTCGTGGCTTGAGCTCTCGGTCAACTTTCAAATGGTAGAACTTTCCTCGGCAAAGGTTCTGGGTTTCGGATCTAGGAGTGAATCAAACGAGAGAAATGGAGTTTGAAGGAATTCAAACGAGCCGTTTGGGAGATACGTCGAGAAGCCATAAACGGATCGGTCGGATGGTACGGATGCGGAACGAGCGAGCGAACGGTTGCGGTGGAAACGATGGTGGAGACGAGTTGAGGTGAGTTAGTGGAGAACTCGAGAACTTATGACAGTGGACTCGAGGTTGCGAAGGGGAAAGATGGAAGCGAAGCGAGACAGAAATGCGAATGGATCGAGAGACGACACAAGAGGCTTGGCTCTCCTCTTGATACGGTCTCTAACAAGGTCGAACCCGGTTCGAGGCTTGCTAGGATTTTCTCAAGGTTCAATCCCGGATTGAAGAAAGAGAAGAGTGAGACAAGTTTCAAGAATCTCTCTTGAAGAAAAGTTTGTAATTTCATACAAGTCTAAGGAGGAACAAGGGCTTAAGGAGAGTTTAAATAGCTAGGTATAGATAGGAGCTTAAGGACACGCAGATTCATCTTGATCCGCACATCATCCTTTTGACGTGTCCCCTTTACAAAGAGAACACATCGCCACCTTTTGACTAACACGCTTAGCCACAAACACTCTCCAACGTTCACAAACATAAGGATCAAAAGAGTATATTCTCAAGTTCAAAATTAAACCAAAACAATAAGAGGGAAAGAGAGATAACCGCCTTGGCCTTGCGCGTGAAGCAACTTAGCCTTTAGGCGTTTTGTGTTTAGCTCCATGCCTCGTTAAAACCTTCTCCGGTAAACCCATTAGGACAAACCTGGAGTGAGGAAAAAGAGTACACTTCCTTGCTTAACGACTTGTCCGTCTTCACTCTTGGGTAAGAGTGAAGACTAAGCGGACTGAGCCTTCGGAGTCTTCATGGGGTGGCTGGCGTTGGACGAAAGTTTGGACAAATAGGTTGAGCCGCTGCTTGGCCGCCTTTGCTGAGCTCTTGGAACGTGTGGTGGCTTCAGGAAGGATTGTTGGAGCCTTGGCCGCGTCTGAAGAGGTTGCCCTGGTCGCGTCCGATGCGTCTTGGTCAGGCGTCTCGGTCGCGTCCGGCGTGTCTTGGTCTTCTTGGCCGAGGTCGCGTCCTGCGATCACATCACTAGATATCCACACAAGGAAACCATGGAGAAGCTAGCCATTGATGAAGATGTGGAGTATCTTTTTGAGAAGAGCAACTTAACCAAGTTCATGGGGCTTTGCATGGAGGGCTACAAAGAAGAAAGTTGTGAGTTTCTAGCCACAGTCAAGCTGCACACATATGCAAGGAAGGATGTTGAGTTGGGAGCTGGTCACATTGCCGTCACAATGAAGGGGAAGAAGTATGAGCTTCCAATGAAGAAGATAGCAAATGTGTTTGGTTTTGAAGTTGGGAGTAATAGGAGCTTGATGATACCAAGAGAAGAGCTCTATTCCATTTGGGAAACCATTGGAGACAACATCACTTATTCATCCTCCAAGACCAAGAGTTCAAAGATAAGAAGCCCAGTCTTAAGGTACTTCCACAAGGCCTTAGCAAACACCTTCTTTGCTAGGAAGGAAACTGGATCTCAATGAGGGTGAGCTTAAAATGATTGACATGGCTCTCAATGGAATCATCCTCAAGGCAAGAGATGGAACCATCATTCTTGGGACCACTGTGGAGACTGACCTTGCAATGGTGCTCATTGACCACATGATATATTTGAGAAGTTGGGTGGGCAAGTTGGAGAACAAAGGTTCAAGAGGAGCACTAACCATTAGAGGCATCATCACTCCAATTCTACAATCTGCCAAGGTCCCACTTAGAGGAGAAAAGGTCTCACCAAGATGGATTGACTCAAGCTACCTCACCTCTACTCTCATACTAGCCAAGGAGATGCATCAAGGAAATCACATCTTCAACTTTGAGCTTCCAACAGTTGGGAAGAAACAATTGATCCTACCTAACCAAGAGCTCACCACCATTCAAGAAGGAGCCAACATTGATTTTTGGCCAGCTGATGAGTTCTTGTTTGATGGGATAGTTCAACCTAGAGTTGATGAAGCTGGAGATGTACAAATGGCTAATGGGGAGGAGCAATTTTACTTTGAGGATTATGAGCCCAGCCCAAGGGATAGTAGAGGAGTGAGAGAGAATAGCAAGAGGTTGACACTTTTGCAAAGGTGGAACAAGTGGCATGGGAAGAGGTTTGACAAGCTTAAGAAGAAGGTGACCAACATGACTAAGTCCATCAAGGGCCTAAAGAAGGAGATTGCTGAGCTGAAGAGTGGAAACTCATCTCCAAGCCATTCAAGCCCTTTGAGGAGGAGTGGCTCAACTAGAGCACTTTCAAGAGTTGCAAACCCTGTGGAACCAGCTAGAGCTTCAATGTATGAGCCCAGTCAGAGGAAGAGGATTTCAAGTATCCGAGAACAACAGTTTTCGAGGCACTCGACCGGGTCACTCGAGCACCCACTCGACCGAGCACCCCAAATGTACTCAGCCGAGTTCCAGCCCAGATCACCTCATGGACTCCCACCTCCAGCTGCTTATCCAGGATATCCAGGTTACCCAACCTTCCCACCCCAGTACTTCATGGATCCAGCACTCTTGCACTAGTTCTACCAGCAGCAAGGACAACATTTTGGCATACGCAGTCCAGTTCGACCCCCCCACTCGAGCACGTACTCGACCGAGTCCCAGTCGGTTGCCATCGTCGAGCTGCCCCAATCACCTTCTCCAAGTCACCAACAAGCCCCCACTTACACTTTTGACAGCATGCAAGAGGATGTGGACAGTTTCTTCCACAACCCTTGAGGTACCACTATCACCTTCACTTGTAAATACCATTGCATTTCATATTGTGTTTTCTTTTTGGTCTTGAATCCTCAATCAAATTTCCTTCACACAGAGGATTGTGTTATTTAAGTTTGGGGGAGGGTTTGAGATAGCATTTGACATTGTGTTTTGTGTTCTTATTTCAAATTTTTAGCATCATCATGTTAGTATTTGCATAGCATCTAAGGCATAGAAAAACCATAAAAATTTGAAATTTTTGCATTGCATATTAGGATCTTGTTTAGCATGTTTCATGTAGGGTTGTATAATATTTGCATTAGGGACCTATGATGAGTTTGCCTTGCTAGCTTGTTTTATTCACTAGACTAGGATCAATGCCCAAGTTAATAGTACTTTGATGCTAGTTGAGTGGTTAGAAGCATAAGATTGAACCAAGCCTTGAATTCCTACATTGCATTTGGTCTAAATTGAAGCATGTTGTGATTTGACACCATTTCCTATTTATAAGAACCCAATATTGACTTACAATTATCAATGTGTGCATTGCTTTAAACTCATGGATACCATATACATATTTGGATCATCTTTCTCCTTTTTACCACTCTTGTTGATCCAAGTAGCTGATTAAACCATTAAAATCAGTTTCCCTACCCCTTAACCAACCCTTCTTTCAAGCCTTGTTTATTTTTTTGTGTGTGAGGCCTATTTTTGGGATTGAGCTTGGTAGAAAGTGTTAGGTTTGAACTGAAAAGAGTAAAGCCTTGTGTAGTTCTAATTTGCATTTTTCAAACTAGATAGGACTAGGTGGTTCACTTGTTAGGTTTGGGACTTGGCTGTTATGAAAAGAAAAGAGGAAAAAGAGAAAGAAAAAGGGTAGAGTCTTTAAGAGGAGAATTTGTTGAAGATGGTTCTAGTTAAAGAAAAGAAAAGAAAGAAAAGAAAAGTCTAGCAAAATGCTTGTATGTCTTAAGAATTAGAAGAGAAGATAACCATATCAAATAAGTAAGAATCCCCCATCCCACTAGAAAGATCAAATAAGAAACCTCTCCTAAGAATTGAAAACCAAAAGAGAAAAAGGGTGAAAGAGAAAAGAAGAAGTTAAAGGGTAGCACTAGGATCATTTGGGTTTAGATTGATAGGATGAATTCTTTGGGTGCCTTTGGGTAGACAAGGTTTTGTTCTTGTATGTGTCTAAGTGTTCTTACCTTTAGCATTCTTCTAAAGCTCAATCCATTTTTTATGAGAGAACCTTGATATTGATAAGCCCCATTCTAAAGAGAGACCATCATTGTCTCAAAACCTTTATCTCCAAGCCAAATGAGTTTAAGCATTACATAGAATTGATTCATGTTCTTGATTAATGAATGTTAAAGGAAATGGTTGATTTGAATGCATGTGGACATCTAAGGCTCCAATCAGTAAATGTTGTGATATGCTTGTCTAAAATCTTTAAGTACAGCTCATTCAACTTGCATCATAGTACTAGTAACTTGGACATTGATTCTAGATGGTCTATTTGCAAGCTTTAGGAGCTGGGATCCCACTTTCAAACCTCACCTACCTTCTTATGTCTTGTTTATTTGCTTGAGGGCAAGCAAAGACTAAGTTTGGGGGTGTTGATGTTCATATATTTTACCATGTTTTCCCTTAGTTTATTCACATCTTTTGCATCTTTTGCTATCCATTTTGACCATTATTGCATAACTTTAGGAATAATCATGCATTAGAGTTTAGTTGCATTGCATTTGCATCGTTTCATGCATAATCAGGTGATTTTGGAGCTTAAGGAGCATGGAAGCAAAGCTGAGGAGAAGTGAAGCAATCAAGAGGAGAAAGCAAGAGAGTTAAGGCTGGAGAACCAAGGTCCGGAGTCCCACTCGACCGCCCACTCGACCATGTGCAGAGAGGGACTCGACCGAGTGGAAGATGCACGAGAGAAGCCAACTCGACCGGTCACTCGACCGAGCACCCGGTCGAGTTGGCCAAGCCGCCTAGCTATTTTATCTTTTAGCATTTTTAGGGCTTCCACTACTTTTTCTATTTAAGGACCTTGTACCCAGCAGCCACCAGGAGTCCAGCTTTTTAGATAGTCAAAAACCTAGTTTTTACCCTTTTGGGAATTATTCCTTTTGCACTTTTATTTTCTTAGATCTTGTACATTCTTTTGAAGGAGAAAACAAAGAATTCTTGGATTTTGTTGGTTCCATAACTTTCAAGATAATAAAAATTCGTTTTTGATTCCTTCTTCAATATTGTAGATCTTTGCTTTATCTTTCATTTGATGCAAGTTTCAGTATTTTCTGGGATTATGACTTTGATGTTCATCATGTGTTCTTGTGAGTAGTTGCTTAGGATCTTGAGGATGGGTTTGGCTGGCTTGTGTTTGAGGTTTGTTTGATTTGGTCAAGCTTGATTGTGGTAGAATCTCTTCTAGGCTAGATGTTCTTAATGCTGATCCTATAACTGAGAGGGTAGGATTTGATTTCAAGCATCTTAGCATCACACCAATGTTTAAGAAGCATAGATAAGGCTAGATCTAGAGCTTACCATTAGGATTGCTAAGAGATTAGAGGTCTTGTTTGGTATGTGACATATTGCTTAATGCCTGCTTGTGTAGATTCTTTACTTTGTGAGAACAAGTCTAGAGATGCATAGGTTTGATTGTTTCTTGCCATGAGAGTGGATTAAACTTTTCTTAGAGATATATGTCTAGAGATTAGCTCAAAGTGCTTGAGATTTGTTGACCAAGCTAGATGACCTCAATCATTAGTCCAGCCCATGAATCCCTCCTCAAGGCCTTCCTTGTTTATTGATTTTCTAGCTTTAATCATGTTGTTTGCTTGTTGTTTGATTCGCTCTTGTATTGCTCTGTTTTTCTTGTGTTGCTCTGTTTTTCGCGTTTGTCCAGCTCGACCCTGCACTTGATCTACACTCGATCGAGTGCTTGCTCGAGTTCATCCCCAGAACTTTTGTTTATGCTTTGTAGTTGTCCTGTCTTATCTCTTGTCTCATTCTAGTTGCATTTCTGTTGCATTTACTTAGTGTCATGTTCATTACTTGCCTTGCATTAGTTCATTACCATAGTTTCTATTTCTGTTCTAGCTTCATAACTGTCATAATCATTCTGTTCCATTTACATTTAGAATCTAGTTCTAGTAGCTTTTACATTATTGCATTTTACATCCCACCATAAGATTGTTAGTGACAAACATCCTTTGCATTTGGCTTGACTTAGGCATATATGCACATCATGATTGCTTGCAAACTCTCAGATTGGATTGACACCTCTTATACTACAACTGCATAAGGGGAATTAAAACACCCTGCCATCCATTCATTCATATCTCATTGTTCCATACATCACCATTCACCTCCATAAAAACATTTGTGTTTCAATTATACCCAGAATCAATCTTGTTGCTCATCTCCGTGAATCGTTTTGCATTGTACATAGCAGCCGATGCTTGACTTTGTATCATTTGCTGAATCAGTCCGCGTAGATCAGCTTCTTGAGATTGGTTCTGCGGGCCTTGCTGTGGTAGGAATCCAGGTGGTGCAATTGGTTGGTGGTAATTACCAGAATACTGCTCCTTAGGAGCATAACCTTGATTGTATTGGACAAAAGGCTTTTTTTTGGCCCTGGTTCCCTTGGACTGCGGATGGGTAGATTTGGTCTTGAGGATTTCCAACATTCGGGTTACGGTATGACAGATTCGGGTTTGGTTTGTAGTAGTTGAACCCTTTGTTGTACCCTCCTTGGTTGTTGATGTAGTTCACATACTCTAGCTGAGCACTCTCACCATCTTGTTTCTGAAACTGGTCTTCTTCGGAGATGGCATGGACATGCTGCTGCTGGTTGAGGAGCTTATCCAATTTGTCATTGAGGGCATTCATGTCGCGCTTGTACTTTGTATTATCGTCTCCAGAAGATCGTATTGTGCGATCATACTCCTCATTATAGTGCCCATCATATTGAGCTAAGTTCTCCACTAGATACCAACCTTCATCGACATCCTTGTTGAGGAAGTTACCATTACTAGCGGTGTCCAGCAACATCCGTATCTTAGGGACTACACCTTGGTAGAGTGTACTCAGCAATGAAGCATTGCTGAAGCCATGATCAGGGCATTGATATATCAAGGTTTTTGTGATTTTTAACCATGGTATAAATGCGAGTTTTGAGTCTTTTGATTTGTTTTCTAGGTTTTTTTTGAGTCTTTATAGGTTTAGGTACTCATTGGCACGGATGGAACACTAAGGAGCTAAAAGAGGATGATTTGGAGCATAATCAAAGCATGAAGGCTGATCAACGAAGCTGGGAGACAAATTTAAGAGTATGCATCAACCGATGCAACCTCATCATCGATCGATGCAGCTGCCACAAGTCAATCGGAAGTTTTCTCCACAAAGCTTTAGAAGATTTACAAAATTTCCCGAATTTCCCTTATTTGCAATTATGGCCCAAGACGTGTTTTAGAGTATTTATAGGATTTTTATGGTCATTGTTTAGACCTAAGTTATTTTCTAGCAATTTTGATTTCAGCCACCTTTTTGATTGAGAGCTTTTGGGAGAGACAGATCTGATTTCCTCTGTAGAGAGAAGATTCTTGAACATCCTTCTTACTTCTTAATATCAATTGCTTATTATTCAGAAAATATGTTTTGTTCTTCATTAAACATGTCTGAGTAGTTTGCTTGTTAGGTTTAGGGTTTTTATGGTTTATTAGATCTATTATTTTTAGGATTCATTATCTTCTGTGATCTTCATCTTAGGTTGTTCTTCATATTGATTCTTGATTGATCATCTAGAATTAATACATAGGAAAATAAATTAATATGAGAATATAATTGATTTTCCTGATTAAACCTTTTGGTGAGCTAAATTATTTCTTGCAAAGAGAATTGATTTAATAATTTTGTGAACAATCTAAACTTTTTTTTAAAGCTGATTTTTAACCTAGAATTTTGCGAAGAGATTTGGATTTTCTGGTTTTAAATTTAGATAATATTTGCAGTGAGAACTGATTTATTTTAAAAGAGTGTTTAGCGTACTAAATCTGATTATTAATTGCTTGAATCCTAATTAATTGATTGATTTAATATTCCATAAATTCCTGAGAATTTCCCTAGGACTAGCTCTTTGATCTTCTGAATTTATTACACTTTTATTTCTGTTTTGCAGTGTTTTTAATTTAATATTTTGATTTAGCATAATTAAAAGAGTAATAAATCTATTGTGTGAACTAGAGTCTCTGTGGATTCGACCCCTAGAGTAGTACCATTAGTGTAGTGACCCTCACTAGGGGCAGAAATCCCAAAATAAAAATTCGAGGAAATGGCCTGGAAAAGACCTAAGGAGGAAGCGGAAGTAAAACAAAGAAGAACGACCAAAGGAAGTCCGAGGAAAACTTCGTGAGTCGGAGAATGGCCGAGCCAAGACTGAAGTGATCGGAGGTGTGATCGAGACCTTAAGACCTATCGAAAATTATCAGTTTTTGCAGAAATAGCATCCGCGGAAGAAACGGTTGAGTACCGAGAAAGATGTCCGAGTGATGTCTGAGAAAGGATCGAGATGTCCGGGAGATGATCGAGGAAACCAAGAAAAGCCGGAAGAGACCGAGAAAAATTGTCCGGGAGCTACCGACCGATAGCCACCGGGGAGCCGAGAGGATTATCCGAGAGTTGCCAAGGGGATAGTCCGAGAGTTGCCGAGGGAATCGACAATGTTCGAGAGCCGAGAAAATTATCCGGAGTTGCCGAGGGAATCGACAATGTCCGAGAGACCGAGAAAATTATTCGGATTTTGCAGAGAGGATCGATAGCGTCCAAGGAATCGAGAGAATTGTCTGGAATTTGCCGAGAGGACCGAGACATCCGAGAGATGTCCGAAGAGGTCCGAGAGTTGCCGAGAATGACTGAGAGGCATGTCTGAGCGATAACGAGAAATGCCGAGACTGACCGGGAGTTGTGTCCGAGCGCCAGACGAAGAGGACGGGTTTTGCCAAGTGACGTCGACGGGTGACCAACGACTGGCCGACCCAACAAGATTCCGGAATTTGCGGAATTTGTTTTAGCAAAAATCCACCAATGGGATTTCATGCAACTTAGGAGAGGAATCTAAGAGGGATATTCTATGGAATCTCTACAACAAAGTTGGAAGTGGGAGACATCATCATTCCCATGCAGCCAATCACATTTCATGCAAAGTGTGAATGGGGAAAACATGCTGGATTCCTTTGGACAAGTGTTGCTCACACTCAACAAGTGTCCAAACAAAAATTTTGTGGCTATAAGTCTTGGAAAACGCCCAACATGCATTGGGCCAAGTCGCCACCCTCTTCCTCTATATAAAGACCACTAACTCCTCTCATATTCGCCCAAAAACTCATAAGTAAAGAAGAGAAAAAGAAAGAAAGGAGAGGAAGAGAGGAAGAGGAGAGAAAAAGAAGAAGTGTTGTTTGCGTCGAGAGACGAGAGAGATTTCCGAGAGAGATCACCGAGAGAGGAAGATCGAAGCAAAGCGCTGCTTGCATCGAGAGGAGACGGAGTTTGCGGTTAAAATTGGTCGAGAAGCTGTCTAGCGCGAAGGAAGAATTGTCTGATCCGCGGTGCCGTGAAGTCCAATCATCACCGATCACGTAAAAGTGAGTTCTGCGGTAATTGTGTGTTGCATGTAGACTAGATTCTTGGTAGAATCAGTTAAATTGTTGCATGCCTAAATTTGGTAGGATTCACGCTAGATTCATGTTAAAGATTACATCGAATTTGAGCTAGGAATCACCATGCAAGATCGCGAATGAATTTGGATGCATTTTAAGTAACTTTGGACATGCTTAAAATTTGGGTTTAGTCGCATGCATGATCGAACCTAGTTTTACTTGAATTTATTCTTGTTCAAAAACCGGTTTCATGCATGATTAAATGATTAAGTATTTTGCAATATATTGCATAATTTTAATCGAGGTTAAAACATGCTTAAATGAACCTTAAGGATTTAAATGATTAAATCGAATAGGTTGCATGTAAAGTGGGAGTTAGAGATTTAAATGGTTAAACCATAAACGGTTGCATGCATAGTAGAACTTGTTGCATTAGCTTGCTTAAGTTGCTTATATTGTTTGCATGCATGTAAAATAATCTTAAGTTGCCTGATTTGTATTTCTTGCTTCTTGTTGATTATTGCATGTTATATTCTTGCTTGATTTCATGCTAACGTGCTTGATTTATCATTGCTTGAATTTGTGGTTGTGTGTTTTAGTAAGCTTAGCCTCTTGAATTTGTTTCTCGAGTCTTGGCTAGTGTAGTGTCGATCTTCTGTTCCAATAGCGGTTGTCACGCGTGAGTTCCCGATGACCACTCACGCGGGGACACTGTCACGGCTAGCTAGCTACTAGCGTGACCGCTACATGACGATGTAGCTAAGTTGCGGGCTCATTGCTGGTGACCTTTGTGGTCTCGGCATGGGGGATGGTATGGAACGGAACAGATTATCGAAGGGCCCTAGGTGTAAAGAGTCTAGAGTATTCAAGTGTCCCTTGTTTATGTCTAGTCCTCTTTGCGTGTTGTGTGTTGTCTAAGAGTCTAGGATATTTCAAGTATCCTTGTCTTATTCTAGGCGTCTTAGTAAGTCGTGTAGGAGGTAAGAGTCTAAGGTGTCCAAGTAGTTCCTTGTTCCCTTAGGTCGTCTTTCTCATAGAGTAGTAAGTTTAGATTGTTCGAATTAAGTCGTAGTGATCTAACCTCTCTTGTGTGTTTATTGTTTGATTGCTTCCGCTATGGCTTTTGTTGCGTTGCTTTGATAACTTGCTAGTTGTTTCACTTGCTTGTTTTCTTTACTTGCTGGGGTAGTCGGGTTGGGGAAGTAGAATCATGTTTAGGATAAAGGGGTACCCAGGCTCACTGAGTAATCTTAGATTACTCATGATAATATTTTGGTCTTGCAGGGAAGCCTAAGTGAGTCAAGAGCTGGAGCAAACGTTAGGGTACCGGATAGGGTTTTTCTTGTGATCTTTGTAAAACCCTATATTTTTATAAATGGTTATGTATAAATTTACCGACTATCTTTATATATTGCTTTAATGATTTATTTTCAATGAATTATTTTATTAAAGTAATATATACGGTTTTCAGGAAAACATGGCAAGTTGCAAATGATACTTGGCCTTGTCCGGGTCAACACAACGCGTGCTGTGGGACACAAGGGTTGCAAAGCCTAAGCGAACCTCGGCCGCGGGCGGAGTCGCGTCCAGGAGGACTGGTCGGGAAGCTGCAGTTTCCGTCCCTCGACCGGGCCACCAGGGTGCGGTTCCCACAACAAGTAGCGTCTCGGCGCCGTCCGAAGGCCTTCGTGGCCCTAGAGCCGTTCGGGGGCGTTACAATTAGGGTATTACAATTTGAGCATATAAAATTTTGGCGCCGTTGCCGGGGACTTTTTGATTCACCATTAGATTAAGATCTTTGATTTTGTCTAATTTTTTCTTTTTCTATTTTACTCACACGCTTTTGTTTCTTTTCTCTTGTGAGTTTAAGGTACATGCCTAAACCTAGCACCAGGAAAAATCCAACTGGTCCAGTTGTTAAGCTTACAAACCAAGAGTTAGGACAACTAGAGCGTGATAACACAAAAGCACCCAAATCAGCAAAGATGGTCAACCCAATCATATTGAGACCATATGCGGCTGGAGTTTTGAGGGATCAAGAGGGTCAAGTGCGCAACAAACAAGGCCAGAAACTTGATGCTGAAGGACAAGTTATTCAGAAAGAACTTGTTGTGGCCGATGGGAATGCAGGTTGCGTCGACCGACGCAATGATGGCATCGATCGACGCAACCAGTTTGGCATCGACCGACGCAACGTTGGCTTCGATCGATGCAATGTCGGATCTGGTGCGAATGGAGCCGATTTGGATGGTAACAACCAGCAGAACCTTCAGCCTAGACGGTGGAGAGCTTGTCAAGACTCTTGCGGACTTCAACAGGCCAGGCCAAATTTATTCTATGAGAACCGCTCCGCAATTGCTCTTGTTGGACAAAGACCATTCCAGAACTTGCCACATGAGAAGCCTCTAGACCATATTGAGCACTTTGAGGATATAGTTACAAGCATCAAGGGTAATGGAGTCACAGAGGACTATCTCTATTGCAAGCTCTTCCCCTACTCTCTTGCTGGGGAAGCTTCTCATTGGTCAAGACAACTCAAACCAGGATCTCTGACAACCTGGCATGACATCAATGTTGCATTCTTGAACTACTTCTATGATGATGCGATGTCTGATGAGCTGAGGATCAAGCTCTCTACCTTTAGACAAGGACCTGCTGAATCTTACAAAGCTGCTTGGGTAAGGTTCAAAACATACCAGAGAGATTGTCCGCATCATGGGTTCTCAGAGGTGCAGCTGATTAGTATCTTCTTCAGTGGTATTGACTGGAGGTATCAGATGGCTTTGGATGCAGCTAGTGATGGGAACTTCTAGACAAGGTACCCAGATGAGGCAGAAAAGTTGATAGAAAGACTAGCATCAAGCAACAGTACCAAGAAGGCAGACTTAGAGCGTAGAAGGGCACATGAAGGGTATGATTCATCTCAGTTTGCTACAGTGAATGCAAAGTTGGATACAATGCATAACCTTCTTGTTGGAAAGAAGTCAGTCCATATTGCTGAAGATGTTGAGATCTTTGAGCCAGAGCCGCAAAATGTAGAAGAAGATGTCAACTTTGTGTATGGTAATCAAGGACAAAATTTTGGAAATCAGCAAGGAAACAGGTCTTTCAGTAGAAACAACCAGCGCAATAACTATCAGTCTAGTTCTACAGGCTACATTCCTAAGCAAGATTATCAGAAGCATCAACAGAGCAGTGGTTACACCAGGACCTATGGCAACTTTTCTTACCAATCTCCTCCTCCTAAGACAACTGAGAGTAGGATGGAAGCAATGCTTGAGTAGATTCTTCAGGGACAAGAGCAGTTGACAGTGACATTCAATGGGAAGATTGACAATGTCTATACTGAGCTTACTTGCAAGTTTGATTCATTGAATGTTCAAGTTAAAAAGCTGGAGAGCCAGGTTGCACAAACTGCTGGAGCTGTGAAGAGACAAGAAGGATACTTACCATCAAGAACTGAATCTAACCCTAAGCACTCCTGCAATGTTGTGCCCTTAAGGAGTGGTAAGCAATTACAGTCTGAAGCTGAGCAGAAGCAAAGATCCAATGAATTGCAAGAACTGATCGATGAGGATGATGAGCTTGATGATCCAGAACCAGCATCGACCGATGCTTCTGCAAAGCATCGATCGACGCAACCCTGATCAACAGGTCAATTAAAACCCGATGTGTACTCCACCACGATCTAGTGGTATTTCTAACACTTCAGGATCGAATCCACAGAGACCAAACAATTGCACTAAGAAATTATCAAATGAAATATAGCTAAGACAAAAGAAAAGTTTGTGTTTGAAAGTGACTAACAAAAAGAAGTAAATAAAAGAGTGTTTTTAAGGCAATAGAGAAATATTGGGCGCAGGGAATCTTTAGGGTTGATGATCACGGATTTAGATAATTAGATAGGGATGCATTAGACACCGTTCTAGAACTCAAATCATTGTTGTAAAGCTAACCTTTTCGCAGCATCAAATATCTATGCAATGAATTCAATAAACCCTAAACCGTCGTATGGATCTAGCAAACCAAGCAAGCAATAACAACTTCAAGTTTGATCTGTTCACTAAGTGCCTCAACTTCAACTTTCATTGGCTAAGGCCCACCTTGCTCACCTATGTTATTTTCAAGCAACTCAACAACACTTTTGGTGCCCCGATGAATTAAACCTAAGATCTTAATATAGGTGATCAATCTAGCTTAAGCATTAAGAACAACTATAGATGAAGAACAATAAGATCAATCCCTAATCTAACAAATCTAGCATCAATTAATCATAGAAACCCTTCTGAAAGCCTAAACCCAACAGTGAAACTACTCAGACATGGAGAAGCAGAAACAGCAAATCAATAATGAAGAAAACATAATTGAATTGCAAAAGAATAGAAAATAGGGTTTAGAAATCTTCTCCAAAGTGTCAAGAAGGATTGGAGATCTTCTCCCTTTGCTCCCAATACAAAATAGTCTCAGAAAAATAAAGCTGGTGTCTCTGGAGGCCGTGCCTCTAACTTAAATATCAAAATAAAACCCTAAAAGTCGGTTTAAAACAAATAAAGAAAAGTTGCGTCGGGGACGGGAATGGTCGATCTCGAGAGAGGATCAGTCGATCCGGAACGTTTTTCTGCTCTCACTCCATCTGCTGACTAGCTCGATCAGTCTTCAACCAATTTAGCTCCAGATGCATATTTTCACCCCCAAAACACTCAGATTCCTTCCAAAGTCACTTAGAACCTGTAAAGACTCACAAAGGACTAAAAGGACTCTAAAAGCACACTTGGACCTAGGAAAAGACTCAAAACAAACCTAAAAACTATAGTTAAAACCCTATAAAATGCAGACACATCAATTCCCCCAAACTTGAATCTTTGCTTGTCCTCAAGCAAGAACAGACAAAAACTCAAGAACAGAGAAAAGGTTTGAAAGTGGAAACTCACATATTCTTGGGAACTTCTTCTTTGCACTCTTCATCACATCAAATTGAGAACTACTTTCTGTACTCTGCCCATGATTAGGATCAACACTCCCTACTATGAACTCCACGGCCTTAGAGAACCTTCAGTCTCCCCATCGTTGTCTCTCTACATCAGATTAGTAAAAAAAAGGTGTGGTCTTACCATGGGAGTATCGATCGTTGAACTGTTGACTACTTCAACCTCTTATCGCCCAAGATCTCCTCTTATGCTCCCTTTCCTCTCTCTTTTCTCACTTACAAAGGTTTGATTTCTCCCTAATTTTCTAGGGTATCATTTTTTTTTATCAATCCTTTGCTCTTTTTTTGTTGACAGGTTTCCATGAGTTCCGAAAGATGCCAGGTTTACGCACAACCCTCGGTTCACTTATTTTATTACCTATATCCTTTTTTTTTTTTTTTATACTGAGTACTGAAGGGAAGATAGAGGGGGTGCATACTTTGTGAGGAGATGCATGTCTCGTGAAGCTTGAAGGGAGGAGTCTTGTCCAATGTATACCAAGCATAAAGGTAAGAAATTAAATCCGGTTAAGTCTTGTCAAAGCTAGAGACAACTTCTGGTTCAACTTAGTGTTCTCCTTGGCGAGTGTCTTTTGGGGTGTGTTGAGACTGCTCATGTTCATTCCAAGCTTCATTCCAAATCAGAAGTACAAAAGCAATCATAAGAGTGTTAGTTTCCCAATTTCTGGAAATGATCATAGTTTCCCAATTTTTGACTCAATAAAATAAGAAAATGATTCAAATAAAAGAAAAAAATCAAAGTAAACAACCAAAGAAAACGACATGAGTAACTTGGAGACATCCCTCCCCCGGACTTACTTCACATCGTCTCGGTGTAAAAGCAAAGCCAAGAAAAGAATGAATCCGACAAAGAAAATAAGAAAAATGAAAAAGAAAAGAAAGGAAAAGAAACAAAAACCGGCGATCTCGCATCAGGTGGTGGAGTGGTGATGGCAAGGGTGGTGATGGAATCGACCGATCTCAGGGTGGGATCGACCGATCTGCAACATTATTGAACTTAGAGATACCCACAGCAAACCAACGGGATCGGTCGATCTTTAAGGAGGATCGATCGATCCGAAGCTCCTGGAACAAAATTTTTTGCATTAGTCTCTCTATCTTCGGCTTGTCTCTCTTCTTAACCCTCTTAGACTTTTTCTCAGAAGAATGAGTGTCTCCATCCAGGACTTCGTTGACCTCATTCTTATCACCACTCTCTCCCATTATCACGACATCCACCTTCTTCTCATGTTCTACAACTAAACAAGAGCCATGTCGTATAGCTTCCTTTGCACTGATTGCATTGTAGAAGACATTATCATCAATGTTAGAGAAAGTTATCCTCTTATTAGGCAAGTCAACAACTGCTCCTACTGTTGCTAGGAATGGTCTCCCAAGAATCAAAGGCATAACAGAACCCCCGCTCATTTCCACAACATGAAAATCTGTAGCAACCAAGCAACTCCCAACTCGAACATCTAAATTATTAATGAAGCCTTGTGGAGTCGTGGTGACAGCATTTGCAAACTTTAGAGAAACCTTAGCCTTCATATAATCAATCTCCAACCTCTCTGCAACAGCCTTAGACATTACGTTCACACTAGATCCAGTGTCTTGAAGGGAATCCTCAAAGTTCACTCCTAGGATGGAGCATGGAACAACAAATCTTCATGGATCTTCTAACTTGGGTAGTCTTTTCAAAGATGGAGCATGAATGTTCTTCTCTCGAGCCAAAAACGTCTTAACTTCCACCAAATCCTTTTCTTCAACCACAACATCATTGTAAACCTTCTTAAACAAAGAGATGTGCTTTACTGCCTCTGTAAAGGGAACGTCAGTGATGAACTCACTTATAGCTACTTTATACCAACCATACTTCTTTTCATCCAAAGGTTTTGATGTTCATATATTTTACCATGTTTTCCCTTAGTTTATTCACATCTTTTGCATCTTTTTCTATCCATTTTCACCATTATTGTGTAGCTTTAGGACTAATCATGCATTAGAGTATAGTTGCATTGCATTTGCATCTTTTCATGCATAAACAGGTGATTTTGGAGCTTAAGGAGCATGGAAGCAATGGAGAAGAAATGTGAAGCAATCATGAGGAGGAAACAAGGGAGTTAAGGCTGAAGAACCAAGATCCGGAGTCCAGCTCGACCAAGCACTCGACCGAGTGGGAGATGGACTCGACCGTGTGGAGTTGCACCGAAGAAGCCAGCTCGACCTGTCACTCGACCGAGCACTGGTCGAGTTGACCGATTCGTGGACCACTTTGACTTTTCCTATTTTTAGGGCTTCCACCTTCCCCACTATATAAGGACTTGTACTGCAGCCACCTGAACCAAGTTTTATTCTAGATTTTTAGTCTAGCTTTTCAGAATATTCTAAACCTAGTTTTTACCTTTTTAGGAATTATTCCTTTTGCCTTTTATTTTCTTTTTGGATCTTGTTCTTAAAAAAAGAAGAATTTCCTCATACTTGTTGGTTGAATAACTTTCTAAGTATTGAGAATCTGAGTTTGATTTCTTCTTTAAAGTTGTAGATCTTTATCTTATCTATCTAATCATGCAAGTTTTAATAATTTCTGGGTTTATGATTTGTTTGATCATGTCTTGTTGTGAGTAGTCTTCTTAGGATCTTGAGGATGGGTTAGGATAGATTGATCTTGTGGTGTATCTGATTTGATCAAGCTTGATTGTTGTAGATCTCTTCTAGGCTAGATGTTCTTAATGCTGATTCTATATCTGAGAGGGTAGGATCTGATCTCAAGTTTTTAGCATCACACCAATGTTTAAGAAGCATAGATAAGGCTAGATCTAGAGCTTACCATTAGGCTTGCTAAGAGATTAGAGGTCTTGCTTGGTTTGAGATGTATTGCTTAATGCCTGCTTGTGTAGATTCTTTTCATTGTGAGAGCAAGTCTAGGATTGCATAGGTTTGATTGTCTCTTGACCATGAGAGTGGGAGAGACTTGTCTTAGATTAATATGTCTAGAGGTTAGCTCATAGCATTGCTTGAGTTTTGTTGATCAAGTTAGATTATCACAATGATTAGTTTATCCCATGAATCCATCCTCAGGAACCTACTTTGTTTATTGATTTTAAAGTCTAAATCTTGTTATTTGCTTGCTGTTTGATCTGTGTTTGCTTTACTCTGTTTTTATTGCATTGCTCTGTTTTCCCGGATTTGTCTAGTTCGACCACTCACTCGACCTACACTCGGTCGAGTGCTGCTCGAGTTCATCCCTAGAACTCTTGTTTATGTTTTGTGTTTGTCTTGTTTCATTCCTATTTAATTTCCATTGCATTCACCTAGCATCTAGTTCATTACTTGTCTTGCATTAGTTCATATCTAGAGTTTACAGTTTATGTTTCTGTTCTTAGTTCATAATCATTCTGTTTCATTTGCATCTAGTTTTTAGTTCTTGTAGTTTTCCTTTTGCTTTTATCATTATCATCATAGGATTGTTAGTGACAAACATCCTTTCATATTTGTCTTAACTTAGATTCATATGCATATCTTGATTGTTCACAAGCACTCAGACTGGATTGACACCTCTTATACTGCAACTGCATAAGGGGAATTGAAACACCCATCATTCCATATCATACCATTGCACACACTCATTCACTTTCACATTCACCACACAAATACACATGTTTCAATTTGGCGCCGTTGACGGTTTGAGTTAGTTTTTGTGACATTTAGGATCCATATTAGTCTAAGATTAAGTTCTTTTACACATTTGTGAAGTTTCTGCACTTGAATCTTGTGTTTGGGGTTGAAGTTCCATTTCAGGTACCACTCGACCAGTCACTCGACCACCACTCGACCGAGTAGTGATCGAGCACTTGATCGAGCCAGACCCCGGATCTCTGTACGCCTCTTTTTCCAGTCGCCCTACCTTCCTACTTGAGCCTGTGCTCAGTCGCTTGCTCGGGAAAAATCGTTTGCGTTTGTTGATGCACACAAGGTCCAAAGGAAAGGACAATCTTCTAAGGCATAGTGACAGTGTCAACAAGTTGACAAAGGGTTTGGGATCCAAGAAGAAGAGGGTTGTTCAGCAACAACAAGAGGTTCCAGTAGCTATGGATAATCAGGATCAAGTTCAGAGACCAAGGCATATTGGTGCTGGAGATGCACCCAACACACACAACCAAAGAGCTGGCATTGTACCACCAATAGTTTCCAACAACAACTTTGAGATCAAGAGTGGATTGATTTCAATGATTCAGGCCAATAAGTTTCATGGCTTGCCTATGGAGGATCCACTTGATCATCTTGATGAGTTTGACAGAATATGTGGTCTTACCAAGATCAATGGAGTAAGTGAAGATGGTTTCAAGCTGAGGTTGTTCCCTTTCTCTCTTGGGGACAAGGCTCATTTATGGGAGAAGACTCTGCCCACTGGTGCTATCACTACTTGGGACCAATGTAAGATGGCTTTCTTGGCCAAATTCTTCTCCAATGCTAGGACTGCTAGATTGAGAAATGAGATCTCTGGATTTGCTCAAAGGAACAATGAAAGCTTTTGTGAAGCTTGGGAAAGATTCAAGGGCTACCAGACTCAATGCCCTCATCATGGTTTCAGTATGGAGTCATTGTTGAGCACATTGTATAGAGGAGTGCTTCCCAAGTTCAGAATGCTTCTTGACACAGCCTCCAATGGAAACTTCCTCAACAAGCATGTGGATGAAGGCTGGGAGTTAGTGGAGAATCTTGCTCAGTCAGATGGCAATTATAATGAAGACTATGATAAGACCATAAGGAGTTCCTCAACTGATCAGGAGAACAAATACAAGAAGGATTTGAAGATGGTCAATGAGAAACTTGACAAGATACTCCTCAGCCAGTCCAAGTCTATTCACTTCATTGGTGAAGAAGAAGCTCCAGTTCAAGAGGGGGAGAATGAGTTTGCTGAGCTTTGCTATATGCAAAACCAAGGTGGATTCAAAGGCTACAATCAAGGTGGTTTCAAGAACAACAACCTATCTTATAGGAGCACCAATGTGGCTAATCCACAAGATCAAGTCTACCCTCCTCAACAGCCTCAACAGCCTCAAGGGTTCCAAAGCTATGTTCCCAAACAACAGCAACAAGTGTTCCAGCCCCAATTGTGTCCCCCACCAGGGTTTCAGACTAACCAAGGCCAGGAACAAGACCTTAGTGCTATGATACAGCAGCTGTTGATTGGTCAAACACAAGGGAAGATTGAGGAGGCTAAGCAATTTGCTGAACTGAACCAAAGGCTTACTTCACAGTACAATGACCTGAACATGAAGTTTGAAGGTCTTAACTCTAGAGGAGTAAGGTCTTAAGGTCTTAATGCCTAGATCAGTAGCACTCATCCTTGGGATGACAAATTTCCAACCCACCAAGATTACTTTTATACTTGCTGACCGTTCATTTCGCATTCCTGATGGTATTCTTGAAGATGTTCCAATTAAGATTGGTGACTGTTTGATACCTACTGATTTTGTGATCTTGAAGTATGAAGAAGAGCCTAAGGATCCTCTAATCTTGGGAAGATCATTCTTAGCCACTGCTGGAGCTATTATTGATGTCAAGAAAGGACAGATTGGCCTTCATGTTGGAGACTTGCAGATGCGTTTTGACATGGATAAGCTGGTTAAGAGGCCAACAATAGATGGTCAAACTTTTTATGTGGATACATTGTCTAATCTTGCTGAAGAGATTTTCAAGGAGCTGCATCTTGAGGATCCTCTTGACAGAGCATTGGTTGCTTCTGCTGAAGAATTTAGATGACATTGCTGCTGGGTATGTCAAGCTACTTGATGCCAATGAGCAAGTAAAGAAGTTGGTTGCACAAGAGGAATTGGTTGGTACTTCTTCACAAGCTGAGAAACTATCAGATTGGAACCTTGAGAAAGCTCCAAAACTGGATCTCAAGCCACTTCCTGCAGGATTAAGGTATGCATTTCTAGGTGAGAATTCTTCCTATCATGTTATTGTTAGTACTTCCTTAAACAATGCAGAGCTCACTTTATGGCTACGCAAGCTGCGCAAATTTTAAAAGGCTCTTGGCTATTCTCTTGATGATATTGCATGAATTTCTCCGGACTTGTGCATGCATAGGATTCATCTTGAGGAAGGAGCTAAGACATCTATTGGGCATCATAGGAGGCTAAATCCGAATTTGCAAGATGTTGTCAAGAAGGAGATCATGAAATTTCTGAATGCTGGGATTATCTACCCAATTTATGATAGTAAATGGGTTAGTCCAGTTCATGTTGTTCCTAAGAAGGGTGGAGTTACAGTGGTGAAGAATGAGAAGAATGAGCTGATTCTGACACGGACGATCACCGGACTGATGTTCATATATATTACCATGTTTTCCCTTAGTTTATTTACATCTTTTGCATCTTTTGCTAGCCATTTTCACCATTATTGTGTAGCTTTAGCACTAATCATGCATTAGGATTTAGTTGCATTGCATTTGCATCTTTTCATGCATAAATAGGTGATTTTGGAGCTTAAGGAGCATGGAAGCAATGGAGAAGAGATGTGAAGCAATCATGAGGAGGAAACAAGGGAGTTAAGGCTGAAGAACCAAGATCCGGAGTCCAGCTCGACCAAGCACTCGACCGAGTGGGAGATGGACTCGACCGAGTGGAGTTGCACAAGAGAAGCCAGCTCGACCTGTCACTCGACCGAGCACTGGTCGAGTTGACCGATCCGTGGACCACTTTGACTTTTCCCATTTTTAGGGCTTCCACTCCCCTTCCTATATAAGGCCTTGTACTGCAGCCACCAAACAATCTAGATTTTTAGTCCAGCTTTTCAGATATTCTAAACCTAGTTTTTACCTTTTTAGGAATATTATTCCTTTTGCTTTTTATTTTCTTTTTGGATTTTGTACTAGAAAAGAAGAATTTCCTCATACTTGTTGGTTCAATAACTTTCTAAGTATTGAGAATCTGAGTTTGATTTCTTCTTTAAAGTTGTAGATCTTTATCTTATCTATCTAATCATGCAAGTTTCAATAATTTCTGGGTTTATATTTTGTTTGATCATGTTTTGTTGTGAGTAGTCTTCTTAGGATCTTGAGGATGGGCTAGGATGGATTGATCTTGTGGTATATCTGATTTGATCAAGCTTGATTGTTGTAGATCTCTTCTAGGCTAGATGTTCTTAATGCTGATTCTATATCTGAGAGGGTAGGATCTGATCTCAAGCTTTTTAGCATCACACCAATGTTTAAGAAGCATAGATAAGGCTAGATCTAGAGCTTACCATTAGGCTTGCTAAGAGATTAGAGGTCTTGTTTGGTTTGAGATGTATTGCTTAATGCCTGCTTGTGTAGATTCTTTTCATTGTGAGAGCAAGTCTAGGATTGCATAGGTTTGATTGTCTCTTGACCATGAGAGTGGGAGAGGCTTGTCTTAGATTAATATGTCTAGAGGTTAGCTCATAGCATTGCTTGAGATTTGTTGATCAAGTTAGATTACCACAATGGTTAGTTTATCCCATGAATCCATCCTCAGGAACCTTCTTTGTTTATTGATTTTAAAGTCTCAATCTTATTATTTGCTTGCTGTTTGATCTGTGTTTGCTTTACTCTGTTTTTATTGCATTGCTCTGTTTTCCCGGATTTGTCTAGCTCGACCACTCACTCGACCTACACTCGGTCGAGTGCTGCTCGAGTTCATCCCCAAAACTCTTGTTTATGATTTGTGTTTGTCTTGTTTCATTCCTGTTTAATTTCCATTGCATTCACTTAGCATCTAGTTCATTACTTGTCTTGCATTAGTTCATATCTAGAGTTTACAGTTTCTGTTTCTGTTCTTAGTTCATAATCATTCTGTTTTATTTGCATCTAGTTCTTAGTTCTTGTAGTTTATTTTCTGCTTTTTACCATTATCATCATAGGATTGTTAGTGACAAACATCCTTTCATATTTGTCTTAACTTAGATTCATATGCATATCTTGATTGTTCACAAGCACTCAGACTAGATTGACACCTCTTATACTGCAACTGCATAAGGGGAATTGAAACACCCATCATTCCATATCATACCATTGCACACACACACTCACCTTCCATTCATCACACACAAATAATCATGTTTCAATTTGGCGCCGTTGCCTGTTTGAGTTAGTTTTTGTGACATTTAGGATCCATATTAGTCTAAGATTAAGTTCTTTTATACATTTGTGAAGTTTCTGCACTTGAATCTTGTGTTTGGGGTTGAAGTTCCATTTCAGGTACCACTCGACCAGTCACTCGACCAGTCACTCGACCACCACTCGACCGAGTAGTGATCGAGCACTTGATTGAGCCAGACCCCGGATCTCTGTAAGCCTGTTTTTCCAGCCGCCTTACCTTCCTACTTGAGCCTGTGCTCAGTCGCTTGCTCGGGAAAAATCGTTTGCGTTCGTTGATGCACACAAGGTCCAAAGGAAAGGACAATCTTCTAAGGCATAGTGACAGTATCAACAAGTTGAAAAAGGGTTTGGGATCCAAAAAGAAGAGGGTTGTTCAGCAACAACAAGAGGTTCCAGTAGCTATGGATCATCAGGATCAGGTTCAGAGACCAAGACATATTGGTGCTGGAGATGCACCCAACACACACAACCAAAGAGCTGGCATTGTACCACCAACAGTTGCCAACAACAACTTTGAGATCAAGAGTGGATTGATCTCAATGATTCAGGCAAATAAGTTTCATGGATTGCCTATGGAGGATCCACTTGATCATCTTGATGAGTTTGACAGAATATGTGGTATTACCAAGATCAATGGAGTAAGTGAAGATAGTTTCAAGCTGAGTTTGTTCCCTTTCTCTCTTGGGGACAAGGCTCATTTATGGGAGAAGACTCTGCCCACTTGTGCTATCACTACTTGGGACCAATGTAAGAAGGCTTTCTTGGCGAAATTCTTCTCCAATGCTAGGACAGCAAGGCTGAGGAATGAGATCTCTGGATTTGCTCAAAGGAACAATGAGAGCTTTTGTGAAGCTTGGGAGAGATTCAAGGGCTATCAAACTCAATGCCCTCATCATGGTTTCAGTATGGAGTCATTGTTGAGCACATTGTATAGAGGAGTGCTTCCCAAGTTCAGAATGCTTCTTGACACAGCCTCCAATGGAAACTTCCTCAACAAGCATGTGGATGAAGGCTGGGAGTTAGTTGAGAATCTTGCTCAGTCAGATGGCAATTATAATGAAGACTATGATAGGACCATAAGGAGTTCCTCCACTGATCAAGAGGACAAGTACAAGAAGGATTTGAAGATGGTCAATGAGAAACTTGACAAGATACTCCTCAGCCAGTCCAAATCCATTCACTTCATTGGTGAAGAAGAAACTCCAGTTCAAGAGGGGGAGAATGAGTTTGCTGAGCTTTGCTATATGCAAAACCAAGGTGGATTCAAGGGCTACAACCAAGGTGGTTTCAAGAACAACAACCTATCTTATAGGAGTACCAATGTGGCTAACCCACAAGATCAAGTCTACCCTCCTCAACAGCCTCAACAGCCTCAAGGGTTCCAAAGCTATATCCCCAAACAACAGCAGCAGGTGTTCCAGCCCCAGTTGTGTCCCCCACCAGGGTTTCAGACTAACCAAGGCCAAGAACAAGACCTTAGAGCTATGCTACAGCAGCTGTTGATTGGTCAAACACAAGGGAAGATAGAGGAAGCCAATAGATTTGCTGAGTTGAACAGGAGGATAACAGATCTTTACAGTGACCTAAATGAAAAGTTTGACACACTTACTTCAAGGATTACAACACTGGAGGGTCAACAAACTTCTGCCTCTAAGCAAGAGAACAACAAGGGAAAAGCTATTATGCAATCTATAGAAAGTGCTCATGCCATTAATTTGCGCAGTGGAAGAGTTTTACAAGACAAAAAGGGCGCTTTGCAAAACACTGAGGACAGTGTGGAACAAGATGGGGAGGATTTTCAACAAGAAGGGGCTCAGGATAACACTAGTGTTCAGCTCGACCACCCACTCGATCATGCACTCGACCGTGTGCATGATCGAGCACCTGATCGAGCAGCTGCTCAGGAAACATCTAAGCCAGCTACCTCCAAGGAAAAGGAAGATAGGTCCATTCCCCCTCCTTACAAGCCTCCTTTGCCCTTCCCAGGAAGGTTTAAGAAGCAAATGGTTGACAAGTATAAAGCATTGTTTGACAAACAAGTTAGAGAGATTGAGCTTAGGATGCCCTTGATTGATGCTTTTGTGATGATTCCTCCTTACCAGAAGTTCTTGAAAGATGCTGTGATGGAAAGAATCAAAGAAGTTCAGGGGATGGTGCATCTTAGCCATGAGTGTAGTGCCATAATCCAAAAGCAAGTGAACCCTCAAAAGTTGAGAGATCCAGGCTCCTTCACTATACCTTGCTCAATAGGACCTTTGACTTTCAACAGATGCCTTTGTGATTTGGGAGCCTCAGTGAGCCTCATGCCTTTGACAGTTGCAAAGCGACTTGGATTTACAAGATATAAACCATGCAATATATCTTTGATCTTAGCTGATAGATCAATAAGACTACCACATGGTGTTTTGGAAGATCTACCTGTTAGAATTGGAGCAGTAGAAGTCCCAACAGACTTTGTAGTCTTGGAAATGGATGGGGAGCCAAAAGATCCCTTGATTTTGGGGAGACCTTTCCTTGCCACAGCAGGAGCAATAATTGATGTGAGAGAAGGGAAGATTGATCTCAACTTAGGAGATGAGCTAAAAATGACATTTGACATTGTTGAAACTATGAAGAAACCAACAATTGAAGGACAAGTCTTTTGGATTGAGGAGCTGGATAAGCTATCAGGAGAACTAATGGAAGAACTAGCAGAAGAAGATCATCTTAGGACTGCCTTGACCAAAAGTGGAGAGGAAGGGTTCATCCATAAAGAAACCAAGGTCTATGAAGAGATATTGGATTCATGTAAAGAATCAGACCATCCAGAGATTTTTGAGGGATTACCAGCATTGAGGGAGGAAGTTTGGTCAGTTCAAGTAGCAAATACGGACAGCTCGACCACTAGCTCGACCACTCACACGACCGAGTGCAGGACCCACTCGACCGAGTGCACTGCTGAATCCTCTAGAGATGACTGGTCCGAGCTGAAAGCACCAAAAGTAGAGCTAAAACCTCTTCCATCTGGGCTAAGGTACGTTTTCCTTGGTAAGAACTCTACTTATCCAGTTATAGTTAATGCTAAATTGAGTGAGAATGAACTTGACTTGCTAGTTGTTGAATTGAGGAAGTATAGAAAAGCTATTGGTTATACTTTAGATGACATTCAAGGACTTTCACCTAGCCTCTGCATGCATAGAATTCCCCTTGAAAATGAATCTTATTCCAGTATTGAACCCCAAAGAAGGTTAAACCCCAACTTAAAGGAAGTAGTCAAGAAGGAGATCCTTAAGTTGCTTGATGCTGGTGTAATCTATCCTATTTCTGATAGTACTTGGGTTTCACCAGTCCATTGTGTCCCTAAAAAGGGAGGTATTACTGTAGTAAAGAATGATCAAGATGAGCTAATTCCAACTAGAACCATAACAGGACATAGAATGTGCATTGACTATAGAAAGCTTAATTCAGCCACTAGGAAAGATCATTTCCTTCTTCCTTTCATTGATCAAATGTTAGAAAGATTAGCTAATCACACTCACTACTGCTTTTTGGATGGATATTCTGGATTTTTCCAAATTCCTATTCATCCCAATGATCAAGAAAAGACAACATTCACATGTCCATATGGTACTTTTGCTTATAGAAGGATGCCATTTGGATTATGTAATGCTCCAGCAACTTTTCAAAGATGCATGATGTCTATCTTCTCTGATCTAATTGAGGATGTTGTGGAAGTTTTCATGGATGACTTCTCTGTCTATGGAGACTCCTTTCCTTCTTGTCTTGCTAATTTATGCAGGGTCCTAAAGAGATGTGAGGAGACAAATCTTGTTTTGAAATGGGAAAAGTGTCACTTCATGGTTGAGGAAGGAATAGTTCTTGGCCATAAGATTTCAGAAAAGGGATTGAGGTTGATAAGGCAAAGATTGAAGTCATGGTTCAACTCCAACCACCAAAAACAGTCAAGGACATAAGAAGCTTCCTTAGGCATGCTGGGTTTTATAGGAGATTCATCAAGGATTTCTCAAAGATAGCTAGGCCATTGACAAGGTTGCTATGTAAGGAGACTGAGTTCAACTTTGATGAGGATTGCTTAAAGGCTTTCAAGGAGATCAAAGCTGCCTTGATTTCAGCTCCAATAGTCCAAGCTCCAAACTGGGATCTTCCATTTGAGATTATGTGTGATGCTTCAGACTTTGCAGTAGGAGCAGTCCTAGGTCAGAAAAGATAAGAGGTTGCATGTGATTCATTATGCAAGTAGAACCTTGGATGAAACTCAAGGAAGGTACTCAACAACAGAGAAAGAACTCTTAGCAGTGGTATTTGCCTTTGAAAATTCAGAAGTTACTTAGTAGGGTCCAAGGTGATTGTGTACACTGATCATGCTGCCTTGAGGCACATCTACTCAAAGAAAGACACCAAACCAAGGTTGTTGAGGTGGATTTTGCTTCTCCAAGAATTTGACATGGAAATAGTTGATAAGAAAGGGATAGAGAATGGAGTAGCTGATCATTTGTCAAGGATGAGGATAGAGGAGGATATTCCAATCGATGACTCAATGCCTGAGGAAAAACTGATGCAACTTGGAACAACCCGGCAGCCAGCTCGATCGGCCACTCGAGCATACACTCGACCGAGTGAGTTTGGTGACCCGGTCGAGCAGGAGCAGATGGAAGAGTGGTTGGCTCTTGAGAGTGAGGATCTGCCCTGGTATGCTGATATAGTCAATTACAAGGTGTGTGAAGAAGTCCCAGCAGACATGGACTCCTATAGGAAGAAGAAACTCCTCAAGGACATCAATGGATACTATTGGGATGAACCTTACTTATACAAGAAGGGATCAGATGGATTGTTTAGGAGATGCATAGCAGAGAGTGAAGTTGAAGGAGTGTTAGGACATTGCCATGGTTCTGCTTATGGAGGCCATTTTGCAACTTTCAAGACTGCCCAAAAGGTCTTACAAGCTGGCCTATGGTGGCCCACATTGTTCAAAGACACCCACAAGTTCATCACAAAATGTGATGCTTGCCAAAGGATGGGGAACATCACAAGAAGGAATGAGATGCCTCAAAATCCAATTCTTGAAGTTGAGATATTTGATGTGTGGGGAATTGATTTCATGGGACCCTTTAATCCACCTTCAAATGGGAATGCCTACATCTTTGTAGCAGTGGACTATGTCTCCAAATGGGTGGAAGCCATTGCTAGTCCCACTAATGATCACAAGGTAGTTCTCAAACTTTTCAAGAACATAATCTTTCCAAGGTATGGAATCCCAAGAGTTGTGATAAGTGATGGAGGATCACATTTCATCAATAAGATCTTTGAAGGAATGCTAAGGAAGTATGGAGTTAAGCACAAGGTGTCTACAGCCTATCACCCTCAGACAAGTGGGCAAGTTGAGGTGTCAAACAAACAGATCAAGGCCATTCTATCAAGAATAGTAGGAGCAACAAGGAAGGATTGGTCTAGTAAACTTGATGAGACACTTTGGGCTTATAGAACAGCTTTTAAAACTCCTATAGGAAGAACCCCATTCCAGCTTGTGTATGGAAAGTCTTGTCACCTTCCAGTTGAAGTTGAGTACAAGGCTCTATGGGCAATCAAACTCCTAAACTTGGATATTGAGACAGCACAAGCTAAGAGAAGCCTTGATCTACATGAGCTTGAGGAAATCAGATTGGAAGCTTATGAAAACTCCAAAATCTACAAGGAGAGGACTAAGGCCTTCCATGATAAGAAGATTCTCATCAAGGACCTTAAGCCTGGAGACCAAGCTCTGCTTTACAATTCAAAACTCAAGCTATTCCCTGGAAAGTTGAAAAGTAGATGGGGAGGTCCTTTTGAAATAAAAGAGATTTTGCCATATGGAGCTGTCACACTTCTCAACAAGGATGGTAGTGAGTTCACAGTCAATGGTCAGAGGGTTAAGAAGTATTTAGGAGAGAAGGAGACACATGAGAAGTGCTCAATGCTTCTCAAAGATGCCCCTCAAGCCTGAAGAACCATAGAAGTCAAGCTTAGTGACTCTAAACAAGCTCACTAGGGAGGAAGTCCCTAAGGTATCTCTGTATATATTGCCTAGAATTTTGGTATTTTGATTTTTGCTCTAGTATTTTCATGATCAGGGAAGCTAGGGAGTCTGAATAGAAGAAGAAGAGTCAATTTCTGGACATTCACAATCCAGCTCGACCCCCCCACTCGGACACGTACTCGACCGAGTCAAGATCGGTTGGAGTCATCGAGCTGCCCCAAAGTCCTTCTCCAAGCCACCAGCCTGACCCCAACTACTCCTATGACAGCATGCAGATGGATGTGGACAACTTCTTCCACAATCCCTAAGGTACAATCATCACCTTCCCTTGTTTATACCATTGCATTTGATGTTGTGTTTTGTTTTTGTTTATAGTCTTGAATCCTCTCACAACTTTTTCACACAGGGACTGTGTGATTTAAGTTTGGGGGAGGGTTTGAGATAGCATTTGATGTTGTGTTTTGTGTTCTTATTTCAAATTTTTATCATCATCATGTTAGCATTTGCATTAGCATCTAAGGCATAGAAAAACCATAAAAATTTGAAAAATTTTGAAAAAATCTTTATAAAAAAAAGAGTGTTCATTTAGTTTGCATTGCATATTAGGATCTTGTTTAGCATGTTTCATGTAGAATTGTATAATATTTGCATTAGGGATCTATGATGAGTATTTCCTTGTTAGCTTGCTTAATTCACTAGACTAGGATCAATGCCCAAGTTATTAGTACTTTGATGCTAGTTGAGTAGTAGGAAGCATAAGATTGAACCAAGCATTGAATTCTTGCATTGTTGCTGGTCTAAATTGATGCTTGTTGAGATTTGATGCAATTTCCTATTTATAAGAACCTAATATTGACTTTTAATTATCAATGTGTGCATTGCTTTAAACTCATGGATACCATATACATACTTGGATCATCTTTCTTCTTTTTACCACTCTTGTTGATCCAAGTAGCTGATTAAATCATTAAGATCAGTTCCCCTACCCCTTAACCAAACCTTCTTTCAAGCCTTGTTTATTCTTGTGTATGTGAGGCCTATTTTTGGGATTGAGCTTGGTAGAAAGTGTTAGGTTTGAACTGACAAGAGTAAGACCTTGTGTAGTTCTAGTTTGCATTTTCCAAACTAGATAGGACTGGGTGTTTCACTTGTTGGGTTTGGGACTTGGCTGTCATAAAAGAAAAGAAAGAAAAGAGAAAGAAAAAGGGTAGAGTCTTTAGGAGAGGGATGTGTTTAAGTGAAAGCTAATGACTAGTGAAAGGATGGGAAGTAAGAAAATGTTATCTAAGATGGTTCTAGTCAAAAGAAAAAGAAAAGAAAGCAAAGAGCAGTTTAGCAAAAAGCTTATATGTCTTAAGAATAAGAAGAAAAGAGAACCATAGCAATCAATAAGAATCCCCCATCCCACTAGAAAGATCAAATAAGAAACCTCTCCTAAGACTTGAAAACTAAAAGAGAAAAGGGTTAAAGAGAAAAGAAGAAGATAAAGGGTAGCACTAGGATCATTTGGGTTTAGATTGTTAGGATAAACACTTTGGGTGCCTTTGGGTAGACAAGGTTTTGTTCTTGTATGTGTCTAAGTGTTCTTACCTTTAGCATTCTTCTAAAGCTCAATCCATTTTTCATGAGAGAACCTTGATATTGACAAGCCCCACTCTAAAAAGAGACCATCATTGTCTCAAAACCCTTTATTACCAAGCCAAATGAGTTTAAGCATTGCATATAATTGATTCATGTTCTTGATTAATGAATGTTAAAGGAAATGGTTGATTTGAATGCATGTGAATATCTAAGGCTCAAATCAGTAAAGGTTGTGATGTGCTTGTCTAAAGTTTTAAGTACAGCTCATTCAACTTGCATCATAGTACTAGTAACTTGGACATTGATTCTAGATGGTCTATTTGCAAGCTTTAGGAGCTGAGATCCCACTTTTAAACCTCACTTACCTTCTTATGTCTTGTTTATTTGCTTGAGGGCAAGCAAAGACTAAGTTTGGGGGTGTTGATGTTCATATATTTCAACATGTTTTCCCTTAGTTTATTTACATCTTTTGCATCTTTTGCTAGCCATTTTCACCATTATTGTGTAGCTTTAGCACTAATCATGCATTAGATTTAGTTGCATTGCATTTGCATCTTTTCATGCATAAACAGGTGATTTTGGAGCTTAAGGAGCATGGAAGCAATGGAGAAGAGATGTGAAGCAATCATGAGGAGGAAACAAGGGAGTTAAGGCTGAAGAACCAAGATCCGGTGTCCAGCTCGACCAAGCACTCGACCGAGTGGGAGATGGACTCGACTGAGTGGAGTTGCACAAGATAAGCCAGCTCGACCTGTCACTCGACCGAGCACTGGTCGAGTTGACCGATCCGTGGACCACTTTGACTTTTCCCATTTTTAGGGCTTCCACTCCCCTTCCTATATAAGGCCTTGTACCTGCAGCCACCAAACAATCTAGATTTTTAGTCCAGCTTTTCAGATATTCTAAACCTAGTTTTTACCTTTTTAGGAATATTATTCCTTTTGCTTTTTATTTTCTTTTTGGATTTTGTACTAGAAAAGAAGAATTTCCTCATACTTGTTGGTTCAATAACTTTCTAAGTATTGAGAATCTGAGTTTGATTTCTTCTTTAAAGTTGTAGATCTTTATCTTATCTATCTAATCATGCAAGTTTCAATAATTTCTGGGTTTATATTTTGTTTGATCATGTTTTGTTGTGAGTAGTCTTCTTAGGATCTTGAGGATGGGCTAGGATG
Organism: Camelina hispida; assembly: GCA_023657505.1. Classification (NCBI taxonomy): domain Eukaryota; kingdom Viridiplantae; phylum Streptophyta; class Magnoliopsida; order Brassicales; family Brassicaceae; genus Camelina; species Camelina hispida. The sequence continues at coordinate 24,920,065 of CP094637.1, forward strand.
GATTGATCTTGTGGTATATCTGATTTGATCAAGCTTGATTGTTGTAGATCTCTTCTAGGCTAGATGTTCTTAATGCTGATTCTATATCTGAGAGGGTAGGATCTGATCTCAAGCTTTTTAGCATCACACCAATGTTTAAGAAGCATAGATAAGGCTAGATCTAGAGCTTACCATTAGGCTTGCTAAGAGATTAGAGGTCTTGTTTGGTTTGAGATGTATTGCTTAATGCCTGCTTGTGTAGATTCTTTTCATTGTGAGAGCAAGTCTAGGATTGCATAGGTTTGATTGTCTCTTGACCATGAGAGTGGGAGAGACTTGTCTTAGATTAATATGTCTAGAGGTTAGCTCATAGCATTGCTTGAGATTTGTTGATCAAGTTAGATTACCACAATGGTTAGTTTATCCCATGAATCCATCCTCAGGAACCTTCTTTGTTTATTGATTTTAAAGTCTCAATCTTATTATTTGCTTGCTGTTTGATCTGTGTTTGCTTTACTCTGTTTTTATTGCATTGCTCTGTTTTCCGGATTTGTCTAGCTCGACCACTCACTCGACCTACACTCGGTCGAGTGCTGCTCGAGTTCATCCCCAGAACTCTTGTTTATGATTTGTGTTTGTCTTGTTTCATTCATGTTTAATTTCCATTGCATTCACTTAGCATCTAGTTCATTACTTGTCTTGCATTAGTTCATATCTAGAGTTTACAGTTTCTGTTTCTGTTCTTAGTTCATAATCATTCTGTTTTATTTGCATCTAGTTCTTAGTTCTTGTTGTTTATTTTCTGCTTTTTATCATTATCATCATAGGATTGTTAGTGACAAACATCCTTTCATATTTGTCTTAACTTAGATTCATATGCATATCTTGATTGTTCACAAGCACTCAGACTGGATTGACACCTCTTATACTGCAACTGCATAAGGGGAATTGAAACACCCATCATTCCATATCATACCATTGCACACACACACTCACCTTCCATTCATCACACACAAATAATCATGTTTCACGGACACCGGATGTGCATTGATTACAGAAAGCTGAATGCCACAACAAGGAAAGATCACTTCCCGCTGCCCTTCATTGACCAGATGCTTGAGAGGTTAGCTAACCATCCATACTACTGCTTTTTGGATGGTTACTCCCGGTTTTTCCAGATTCTGATTCATCCCGATGACCAGGAAAAGACAACCTTCACTTGTCCATGTGGTACTTTTGCATATCGGAGAATACCTTTTGGTCTCTGTAATGCTCCTGCGACATTTCGAGATGTATGATGTCCATCTTCACAGACATGATTGAAGATTACATGGAGGTTTTCATGGATGATTTTTCTGTTTATGGGTCTTCATTCAAGAGCTGTTTGGATAATCTCTGTAAAGTGCTAGCTAGATGTGAGGAGAGGCACTTAGTTCTTTGTTGGGAGAAATGCCATTTTATGGTTAGAGATGGTATAGTGCTTGGTCACAGGGTTTCAGAGGCTGGTATTGAAGTGGACGCGCTAAGATAGAAGTGATGACAAGTCTTCAAATACCAGATAGTGTGAAGTTGGTCAGGAGTTTTCTTGGACATGCAGGGTTCTACAAACGTTTCATCAAAGATTTCAGTAAAATAGCTAGACCACTTTCAGCTCTACTATGCAAGGATGTCAAGTTTGAGTTTACTGATGAATGCCGTTTAGCTGTTGAACGGATTAAGCAGGAGCTTGTGAGTACTCCAATTGTTCAACCACCAGATTGGGATTTACCTTTTGAGGTAATGTGTGATGCCAATAATTTTGCAGTGGGAGCAGTGCTAGGACAGAGGAAGGATAAGAAACTTCATGTTATTTACTATGCTAGTAGAACACTTGATGATGCTCAAAGGAATTATGCAACAACAGAGAAGGAGCTGCTAGCAATAGTGTTTGCTTTTGAGAAGTTTCGTTCTTACTTGGTTGGATCAAAGGTAATAGTGCATACAGATCATGCTGCACTCAAATACTTGATGCAGAAAAAGGACGCCAAGCCAAGGTTACTAAGATGGATTCTTCTTCTCCAAGAGTTTGACATTGAAGTTCAGGACAAGAAAGGGATTGAGAATGGAGTAGCTGATCATTTATCCAAGATTAAGATAGTAGATGATGTTCCAATTCATGATTCACTGCCAGAGGAGAATGTCTACTTTGTTGATGTTGGTTCTCAAGCTACATTCACTCGTGGCAATGCATCGATAGACACAGCTGGTGCATCGATCGATGATGCATCTCGATACGAACAAGATTTGGCGATTGCATCGACCGATGCAGTATCATGCATCGATCGACGCTTGGTTCAAGAATCGTCGGGTTACGAGTTTGACGACGATGTGGCTGCTGTAACTACTTCTGATCAACCGTGGTATGCTGATATCGTGAATTACCTTGCTGCAGAGGTGGAACCAGACAAGTTTACAGGATATGCTAAGAAGAAGTTCTTGAGAGAGCTTAGAAGATACTATTGGGATGAGCCATACTTGTATAAGCATTGTTCAGATGGAGTTTACAGAAGTCAAGCTGAGAGTGAAGTTCCTGATGTTCTATTTCATTGCCATGGGTCAGATTATGCTGGACATTTTGCTACTTTCAAGACAGTGTCCAAAGATGCATGATGTCTATCTTCTCTGATCTAATTGAGGATGTTGTGGAAGTTTTCATGGATGACTTCTCTGTCTATGGAGACTCCTTTCCTTCTTGTCTTGCTAATTTATGCAGGGTCCTAAAGAGATGTGAGGAGACAAATCTTGTTTTGAAATGGGAAAAGTGTCACTTCATGGTTGAGGAAGGAATAGTTCTTGGCCATAAGATTTCAGAAAAAGGGATTGAGGTTGATAAGGCAAAGATTGAAGTCATGGTTCAACTCCAACCACCAAAAACAGTCAAGGACATAAGAAGCTTCCTTAGGCATGCTGGGTTTTATAGGAGGTTCATCAAGGATTTCTCAAAGATAGCTAGGCCATTGACAAGGTTGCTATGTAAGGAGACTGAGTTCAACTTTGATGAGGATTGCTTAAAGGCTTTCAAGGAGATCAAAGCTGCCTTGATTTCAGCTCCAATAGTCCAAGCTCCAAACTGGGATCTTCCATTTGAGATTATGTGTGATGCTTCAGACTTTGCAGTAGGAGCAGTCCTAGGTCAGAAAAAAGATAAGAGGTTGCATGTTATTCATTATGCAAGTAGAACCTTGGATGAAACTCAAGGAAGGTACTCAACAACAGAGAAAGAACTCTTAGCAGTGGTATTTGCCTTTGAAAAATTCAGAAGTTACTTAGTAGGGTCCAAGGTGATTGTGTACACTGATAATGCTGCCTTGAGGCACATCTACTCAAAGAAAGACACCAAACCAAGGTTGTTGAGGTGGATTTTGCTTCTCCAAGAATTTGACATGGAAATAGTTGATAAGAAAGGGATAGAGAATGGAGTAGCTGATCATTTGTCAAGGATGAGGATAGAGGAGGATATTCCAATCGATGACTCAATGCCTGAGGAAAAACTGATGCAACTTGGAACAACCCGGCAGCCAGCTCGATCGGCCACTCGAGCACTCACTCGACCGAGTGAGTTTGGTGACCCGATCGAGCAGGAGCAGATGGAGGAGTGGTTGGCACTTGAGAGCGAGGATCTGCCCTGGTATGCTGATATAGTCAATTACAAGGTGTGTGAAGAAGTCCCAGCAGACATGGACTCCTATAGGAAGAAGAAACTCCTCAAGGACATCAATGGATACTATTGGGATGAACCTTACTTATACAAGAAGGGATCAGATGGATTGTTTAGGAGATGCATAGCAGAGAGTGAAGTTGAAGGAGTGTTAGGACATTGCCATGGTTCTGCTTATGGAGGCCATTTTGCAACTTTCAAGACTGCCCAAAAGGTCTTACAAGCTGGCCTATGGTGGCCCATATTGTTCAAAGACACCCACAAGTTCATCACAAAATGTGATGCTTGCCAAAGGATGGGGAACATCACAAGAAGGAATGAGATGCCTCAAAATCCAATTCTTGAAGTTGAGATATTTGATGTGTGGGGAATTGATTTTATGGGACCCTTTAATCCACCTTCAAATGGGAATGCTTACATCTTAGTAGCAGTGGACTATGTCTCCAAATGGGTGGAAGCTATTGCTAGTCCCACTAATGATCACAAGGTAGTTCTCAAACTTTTCAAGAACATAATCTTTCCAAGGTATGGAATCCCAAGAGTTGTGATAAGTGATGGAGGATCACATTTCATCAATAAGATCTTTGAAGGAATGCTAAGGAAGTATGGAGTTAAGCACAAGGTGTCTACAGCCTACCACCCTCAGACAAGTGGGCAAGTTGAGGTATCAAACAAACAGATCAAAGCCATTCTATCAAGAATAGTAGGAGCAACAAGGAAGGATTAGTCTAGTAAACTTGATGAGACACTTTTGGCCTATAGAACAGCTTTTAAAACTCCTATAGGAAGAACCCCATTCCAGCTTGTGTATGGAAAGTCTTGTCACCTTCTAGTTGAAGTTGAGTACAAGGCTCTATGGGCAATCAAACTCCTAAACTTGGATATTGAGACAGCACAAGCTAAGAGAAGCCTTGATCTGCATGAGCTTGAGGAAATCAGATTGGAAGCTTATGAAAACTCCAAAATCTACAAGGAGAGGACCAAGGCCTTCCATGATAAGAAGATTCTCATCAAGGACCTTAAGCCTGGAGACCAAGCTCTGCTTTACAATTCAAAACTCAAGTTATTCCCTGGAAAGTTGAAAAGTAGATGGGGAGGTCCTTTTGAAATAAAAGAGATTTTGCCTTATGGAGCTGTCACACTTCTCAACAAGGATGGTAGTGAGTTCACAGTCAATGGTCAGAGGGTTAAGAAGTATTTAGGAGAGAAGGAGACACATGAGAAGTGCTCAATGCTTCTCAAAGATGCCCCTCAAACCTGAAGAACCATAGAAGTCAAGCTTAGTGACTCTAAACAAGCTCACTAGGGAGGAAGTCCCTAAGGTATCTCTGTATATATTGCCTAGAATTTTGGTATTTTGATTTTTGCTCTAGTATTTTCATGATCAGGGAAGCTAGGGAGTCTGAATAGAAGAAGAAGAGTCAATTTCTGGACATTCACAATCCAGCTCGACCCCCCCACTCGGACACGTACTCGACCGAGTCAAGATCGGTTGGAGTCATCGAGCTGCCCCAAAGTCCTTCTCCAAGCCACCAGCCTGACCCCAACTACTCCTATGACAGCATGCAGATGGATGTGGACAACTTCTTCCACAATCCCTAAGGTACAATCATCACCTTCCCTTGTTTATACCATTGCATTTGATGTTGTGTTTTGTTTTTGTTTATAGTCTTGAATCCTCTCACAACTTTTTCACACAGGGACTGTGTGATTTAAGTTTGGGGGAGGGTTTGAGATAGCATTTGATGTTGTGTTTTGTGTTCTTATTTCAAATTTTTATCATCATCATGTTAGCATTTGCATTAGCATCTAAGGCATAGAAAAACCATAAAAATTTGAAAAATTTTGAAAAAAATCTTTATAAAAAAAAAAAGAGTGTTCATTTAGTTTGCATTGCATATTAGGATCTTGTTTAGCATGTTTCATGTAGAATTGTATAATATTTGCATTAGGGATCTATGATGAGTATTTCCTTGTTAGCTTGCTTAATTCACTAGACTAGGATCAATGCCCAAGTTATTAGTACTTTGATGCTAGTTGAGTAGTAGGAAGCATAAGATTGAACCAAGCATTGAGTTCTTGCATTGTTGCTGGTCTAAATTGATGCTTGTTGAGATTTGATGCCATTTCCTATTTATAAGAACCTAATATTGACTTTTAATTATCAATGTGTGCATTGCTTTAAACTCATGGATACCATATACATACTTGGATCATCTTTCTTCTTTTTACCACTCTTGTTGATCCAAGTAGCTGATTAAATCATTAAGATCAGTTCCCCTACCCCTTAACCAAACCTTCTTTCAAGCCTTGTTTATTCTTGTGTATGTGAGGCCTATTTTTTGGGATTGAGCTTGGTAGAAAGTGTTAGGTTTGAACTGACAAGAGTAAGACCTTGTGTAGTTCTAGTTTGCATTTTCCAAACTAGATAGGACTGGGTGTTTCACTTGTTGGGTTTGGGACTTGGCTGTCATAAAAAGAAAAGAAAGAAAAGAGAAAGAAAAAGGGTAGAGTCTTTAGGAGAGGGATGTGTTTAAGTGAAAGCTAATGACTAGTGAAAGGATGGGAAGTAAGAAAATGTTATCTAAGATGGTTCTAGTCAAAAGAAAAAGAAAAGAAAGCAAAGAGCAGTTTAGCAAAAAGCTTATATGTCTTAAGAATAAGAAGAAAAGAGAACCATAGCAATCAATAAGAATCCCCCATCCCACTAGAAAGATCAAATAAGAAACCTCTCCTAAGACTTGAAAACTAAAAGAGAAAAGGGTTAAAGAGAAAAGAAGAAGTTAAAGGGTAGCACTAGGATCATTTGGGTTTAGATTGTTAGGATAAACACTTTGGGTGCCTTTGGGTAGACAAGGTTTTGTTCTTGTATGTGTCTAAGTGTTCTTACCTTTAGCATTCTTCTAAAGCTCAATCCATTTTTCATGAGAGAACCTTGATATTGACAAGCCCCACTCTAAAAAGAGACCATCATTGTCTCAAAACCCTTTATTACCAAGCCAAATGAGTTTAAGCATTGCATATAATTGATTCATGTTCTTGATTAATGAATGTTAAAGGAAATGGTTGATTTGAATGCATGTGAATATCTAAGGCTCAAATCAGTAAAGGTTGTGATGTGCTTGTCTAAAGTTTTAAGTACAGCTCATTCAACTTGCATCATAGTACTAGTAACTTGGACATTGATTCTAGATGGTCTATTTGCAAGCTTTAGGAGCTGAGATCCCACTTTTAAACCTCACTTACCTTCTTATGTCTTGTTTATTTGCTTGAGGGCAAGCAAAGACTAAGTTTGGGGGTGTTGATGTTCATATATTTCAACATGTTTTCCCTTAGTTTATTTACATCTTTTGCATCTTTTGCTAGCCATTTTCACCATTATTGTGTAGCTTTAGCACTAATCATGCATTAGGATTTAGTTGCATTGCATTTGCATCTTTTCATGCATAAACAGGTGATTTTGGAGCTTAAGGAGCATGGAAGCAATGGAGAAGAGATGTGAAGCAATCATGAGGAGGAAACAAGGGAGTTAAGGCTGAAGAACCAAGATCCGGTGTCCAGCTCGACCAAGCACTCGACCGAGTGGGAGATGGACTCGACTGAGTGGAGTTGCACAAGAGAAGCCAGCTCGACCTGTCACTCGACCGAGCACTGGTCGAGTTGACCGATCCGTGGACCACTTTGACTTTTCCCATTTTTAGGGCTTCCACTCCCCTTCCTATATAAGGCCTTGTACCTGCAGCCACCAAACAATCTAGATTTTTTAGTCCAGCTTTTCAGATATTCTAAACCTAGTTTTTACCTTTTTAGGAATATTATTCCTTTTGCTTTTTATTTTCTTTTTGGATTTTGTACTAGAAAAGAAGAATTTCCTCATACTTGTTGGTTCAATAACTTTCTAAGTATTGAGAATCTGAGTTTGATTTCTTCTTTAAAGTTGTAGATCTTTATCTTATCTATCTAATCATGCAAGTTTCAATAATTTCTGGGTTTATATTTTGTTTGATCATGTTTTGTTGTGAGTAGTCTTCTTAGGATCTTGAGGATGGGCTAGGATGGATTGATCTTGTGGTATATCTGATTTGATCAAGCTTGATTGTTGTAGATCTCTTCTAGGCTAGATGTTCTTAATGCTGATTCTATATCTGAGAGGGTAGGATCTGATCTCAAGCTTTTTAGCATCACACCAATGTTTAAGAAGCATAGATAAGGCTAGATCTAGAGCTTACCATTAGGCTTGCTAAGAGATTAGAGGTCTTGTTTGGTTTGAGATGTATTGCTTAATGCCTGCTTGTGTAGATTCTTTTCATTGTGAGAGCAAGTCTAGGATTGCATAGGTTTGATTGTCTCTTGACCATGAGAGTGGGAGAGACTTGTCTTAGATTAATATGTCTAGAGGTTAGCTCATAGCATTGCTTGAGATTTGTTGATCAAGTTAGATTACCACAATGGTTAGTTTATCCCATGAATCCATCCTCAGGAACCTTCTTTGTTTATTGATTTTAAAGTCTCAATCTTATTATTTGCTTGCTGTTTGATCTGTGTTTGCTTTACTCTGTTTTTATTGCATTGCTCTGTTTTCCCGGATTTGTCTAGCTCGACCACTCACTCGACCTACACTCGGTCGAGTGCTGCTCGAGTTCATCCCCAGAACTCTTGTTTATGATTTGTGTTTGTCTTGTTTCATTCATGTTTAATTTCCATTGCATTCACTTAGCATCTAGTTCATTACTTGTCTTGCATTAGTTCATATCTAGAGTTTACAGTTTCTGTTTCTGTTCTTAGTTCATAATCATTCTGTTTTATTTGCATCTAGTTCTTAGTTCTTGTTGTTTATTTTCTGCTTTTTATCATTATCATCATAGGATTGTTAGTGACAAACATCCTTTCATATTTGTCTTAACTTAGATTCATATGCATATCTTGATTGTTCACAAGCACTCAGACTGGATTGACACCTCTTATACTGCAACTGCATAAGGGGAATTGAAACACCCATCATTCCATATCATACCATTGCACACACACACTCACCTTCCATTCATCACACACAAATAATCATGTTTCACGGACACCGGATGTGCATTGATTACAGAAAGCTGAATGCCACAACAAGGAAAGATCACTTCCCGCTGCCCTTCATTGACCAGATGCTTGAGAGGTTAGCTAACCATCCATACTACTGCTTTTTGGATGGTTACTCCCGGTTTTTCCAGATTCTGATTCATCCCGATGACCAGGAGAAGACAACCTTCACTTGTCCATGTGGTACTTTTGCATATCGGAGAATACCTTTTGGTCTCTGTAATGCTCCTGCGACATTTCAGAGATGTATGATGTCCATCTTCACAGACATGATTGAAGATTACATGGAGGTTTTCATGGATGATTTTTCTGTTTATGGGTCTTCATTCAAGAGCTGTTTGGATAATCTCTGTAAAGTGCTAGCTAGATGTGAGGAGAGGCACTTAGTTCTTTGTTGGGAGAAATGCCATTTTATGGTTAGAGATGGTATAGTGCTTGGTCACAGGGTTTTAGAGGCTGGTATTGAAGTGGACGCGCTAAGATAGAAGTGATGACAAGTCTTCAAATACCAGATAGTGTGAAGTTGGTCAGGAGTTTTCTTGGACATGCAGGGTTCTACAAACGTTTCATCAAAGATTTCAGTAAAATAGCTAGACCACTTTCAGCTCTACTATGCAAGGATGTCAAGTTTGAGTTTACTGATGAATGCCGTTTAGCTGTTGAACGGATTAAGCAGGAGCTTGTGAGTACTCCAATTGTTCAACCACCAGATTGGGATTTACCTTTTGAGGTAATGTGTGATGCCAATAATTTTGCAGTGGGAGCAGTGCTAGGACAGAGGAAGGATAAGAAACTTCATGTTATTTACTATGCTAGTAGAACACTTGATGATGCTCAAAGGAATTATGCAACAACAGAGAAGGAGCTGCTAGCAATAGTGTTTGCTTTTGAGAAGTTTCGTTCTTACTTGGTTGGATCAAAGGTAATAGTGCATACAGATCATGCTGCACTCAAATACTTGATGCAGAAAAAGGATGCCAAGCCAAGGTTACTAAGATGGATTCTTCTTCTCCAAGAGTTTGACATTGAAGTTCAGGACAAGAAAGGGATTGAGAATGGAGTAGCTGATCATTTATCCAAGATTAAGATAGTAGATGATGTTCCAATTCATGATTCACTGCCAGAGGAGAATGTCTACTTTGTTGATGTTGGTTCTCAAGCTACATTCACTCGTGGCAATGCATCGATAGACACAGCTGGTGCATCGATCGATGATGCATCTCGATACGAACAAGATTTGGCGATTGCATCGACCGATGCAGTATCATGCATCGATCGACGCTTGGTTCAAGAATCGTCGGGTTACGAGTTTGACGACGATGTGGCTGCTGTAACTACTTCTGATCAACCGTGGTATGCTGATATCGTGAATTACCTTGCTGCAGAGGTGGAACCAGACAAGTTTACAGGATATGCTAAGAAGAAGTTCTTGAGAGAGCTTAGAAGATACTATTGGGATGAGCCATACTTGTATAAGCATTGTTCAGATGGAGTTTACAGAAGTCAAGCTGAGAGTGAAGTTCCTGATGTTCTATTTCATTGCCATGGGTCAGATTATGCTGGACATTTTGCTACTTTCAAGACAGTGTCCAAAGTTCTTCAAGCAGGGTTTTGGTGGCCAACAATGTTTAAGGATGCTCATGAATTTGTATCTTGATGTGATGCTTGTCAGAGAAGAGGACATATTAGTAAGAGAAATGAGATGCCACAAAATTTCATCCTTGAGGTTGAAGTTTTTGATTGTTGGGGCATTGATTTTATGGGACGATTCCCTTCTTCTTACAAGAACAAGTACATCCTTGTAGCTGTTGAGTATGTCTCCAAGTGGGTAGAAGCTATTGCAAGTCCGAAGAATGATTCTGATGTGGTTCTTAAGCTGTTTAAGACCATTATCTTTCGACGGTTTGGAGTGCCTCAAATTGTTATCAGTGGTGGAGGTAAGCACTTTATCAATAAAGTGTTTGATAAGTTGTTGAAGAAGTATGGAGTTCAACATAGAGTAGCTACCCCATATCATCCCCAGACTAGTGGTCAAGTTGTGGTTTCTAACCGCCAAATCAAAGAAATCCTGGAGAAAACTGTGGGTGTTACAAGGAAGGGTTGGGCTATGAAGCTTGATGATGAACTTTAGGCCTACATAACTGAATATAAGGCACCACTTGGCACTACTCCTTTTCATTTGCTTTATGGGAAAGCATGTCATCTTCCAGTGGAGTTAGAGCACAAAGCAGCCTGGACTGTTAAATTGTTGAATTTTGATGCCAAGACAGCTTCAGAGAGAAGGTTGGTTCAGCTGAATGAGTTGGATGAGTTTAGACATCATGCATTTGAGAACTCTAAGCTATACAAGGAGAGAAAAAAGGCTAATCATGATAAGAAGATCATTTCCAAAAATTTTGAACCTAATGATCAGATACTTCTGTACAACTCTCGCTTGAATCTGTTTCCAGGAAAGCTTCGTTCTCGCTGGTCCGGACTATTCACTATCCAAGAAGTCCGCCCCTATAGAGCTATTGTCCTACTTAATTCCAAGGGAGAGAAGTTTACTGTCAATGGACAGAGGGTGAAACACTATTGGGCTGAAGCCGGGATACCAGACGGACACATTGTGCGTTTGGATGATGCACCTTCTGCCTAATCCGCTGCCAAGTCAAGCTAATGACTTTAAATAAGCGCTGAATAGGAGGCAACCCACTGGTAGGATTTAATTATTTTATTTTATTTTTATTTTTAGGATTTAATAACATATTAATTTTGAGTTTTGAGTTTAAGTGATACAGAAAATCGTAAAACGTAGTAAAACAAACAGAATTGCATCGACCGACACAACTTCTGCATTGGTTGATGCAATGCCTGAGCAAGTTAATGGATCGGATTAATGGGCTGGTGGGTTTGAGAGAATCGAATTGTTGGTGGGCCGGACCAAAGCCCAGTTGCATCGACCCAACACTTGCATCGACCAATGCAACCTCTGCATCGATCGATGCAAGTTAACCTAGAGTCGCGATTAAAGTCTCTCGACTTTGTCTTCTTCGCCATTTTCACACGAACTCGAACCAGAGAGAAACACAAACTTTAATCGAGCGTATCTTACTCATTTCTCCACCAAATCCATCGATTCAAAGGCCTATACTGCTCAATTTTCTCCCCTATACTTGATCAGACACTCGGTTTCGCGATTCAGAGTCATGCCTACCCGCCAAAGATCGAAGAGAGCTCGCCCCTCCACTTCCGCCGCCGCTCAGACTCGCCGGACCGATCTTCCATCGCCGGCAGTTCCTCCTCCGGTTCTACTGAGCCCAATCCGACCACTTCCAACTCCTGATGCACCATTTCAAGCTACATGTCATGATCCATGGCCAAGAAGAGAAGGACAACGGATTCCACCACAGCATGTGATATGCTCAAATTTACCCTAGAGCTACTGTCTCAAATTAAGAGGTCAATGTAGTACTTAGGGATCAAATCCACAAGAACTCTAGACTCACACAATAGATTTAATAATCTTTTAATTATGCTAAATCAAAATATTAATTTAAAAACAATGCAGAAACAGAATTATTAGGTGTTGTAAATTCAGGAATTAAAAACGCTAGGTCTAGGGAAATTCTCAGGAAATCATGGAAAATTAGATCAATTAATTAAACAAACAGGATTCAACAATTAAGCACTGTTCTTGAACTCTAAACACAATTATAAAATAAATCAGTTCTCACTGCAAATATTATCTAAGTTTAAAACCAGAAAATCCAAATCTCTTTGCAAAATTCAAGTTAAAAACCAGCAATAAATTCAAGTTTAGATAAGTTCACAAAATCACTAATTCAAATCTCTTTGCAAGAAGTAATTTTTCTCACCAAAGGTTTTTATCAAGATAATCAATTATATTCTCATATCAATTAATAATCCTAAGATCTAAATCCAGATGACTAATCAAAGATCTAGCATTAAAAACAACCTATGGTAAAAAATAAGAAGATAATGAATCCTAAATTAACAGATCGAACAATCCATGAAATCCCTAATGAGAAATCCTAAACCTAACAAGCACATCTACTCAGACATAATTGTAAAAACACAAATCATGAATAAAATAGATAGTGAAACATGACTATTTCAATTTGGTGGAATGATGATGAATGTATGCAATGGTGAGATATGAATGGAATGATGGATGGGTGTTTCAATTCCCCTTATGCTGTTGCAGTATAAGAGGTATCAATCCTAAATGAGTCTTTGTGAACAATTAAGATATGCATATGAATCTAAGTTAAGACAAATGTAAAGATTGTTTGTCACTAACAATCCTAAGATGGAAATGTAAAATGCAGAAAATAAACTACAAGAACTAAGAACCTAATGCAAATGAAACAGAATGATTGTAACAGTAATGAAGCAAGAACAGAAATAGAAACCACTACTACTGAACTATTGCAAGACAATTAATGAACTGAAAACTAAATGTATGCAACGGGAATGAAACAGGAATGAAACAGGACAATCTCAAATCATAAACAAGAGTTCTGGGGATGAACTCGAGCAAGCACTCCACCGAGTGTAGGTCGAGTGGGAGGTCGAGTTGGTTATATCCGGGAAAACAAAGCAACACAAGAAAAACATAGCAATGCAAAAACAAATCAAACGACAAGCAAGCAACATGATTAAGACTTTAAAATCAATAAACAAAGAAGGTCCTGAGGATGGTTCATGGGATGAACTAATCATTGTGGTTATCTAACTTGGTCAACAAATCTCAAGCAAACTTTGAGCTAACCTCTAGACATATAAATCTAAGACAAGTTTCTTCCACTCTCATGGCAAGAAACAATCAAACCTATGCAATTCTAGACTTGTTCTCACACAGTAAAGAATCTACACAAGCAGGCATTAAGCAATACATCTCAAACCAAACAAGACCTCTAATCTCTTAGCAAGCCTAATGGTAAGCTCTAGATCTAGCCTTATCTATGCTTCTTAAACATTGGTGTGATGCTAAGAAGCTTGAAATCAGATCCTACCCTCTCAGATATAGGATCAGCATTAAGCACATCTAGCCTAGAAGAGATCTACAATAATCAAGCTTGACCAAATCACACAAACCACAAGATCAATCCATCCTAACCCATCCTCAAGATCCTAAGCAAACTACTCACAACAATAGATGATGAACAAAGTCAAAAACCCAGAAAATATTGAAACTTGCATTATTAGAAAGATGAAACAAAGATCTTCAATATTGATGAAAGGATCAAACTCAAATTCTCAATATTAAGAAAGTTATGAAAGCAACAATATTGAGGAATTTAGTCTTTTTCAAGTACAAGATCTAAGAAAAATAAAAGTGCAAAAAGAATAATTCCCAAAAAGGGTAAAAACTAGGTTTAGAGAATATCTAAAAAGCTGGACTCTTTGGTGGCTGCAGGTACAAGGCTTTATATAGGAAGAGGAGTGGAAGCCCTAAAAATACAAAAAGTCAAAGTAGTCAACGGCTCGGTCAACTCGACCTGTGCTCGGTCGAGTGGCAGGTCGAGCTGGCTTTTCTCGTGCATTTTCCACTCGGTCGAGTCCTCCTCAGCACACGGTCGAGTGTCTGGTCGAGTGTGCGGTCAAGTTGGACTCTGGACCTTGGTTCTTCAGCCTTAACTCCCTTGCTTTCCCTTCATGATTGCTTCACATCTCCTCAGTATTGCTTCCATGCTCCTTAAGCTCCAAAATCACCTGTTTATGCATGAAAAGATGCAAATGCAATGCAACTAAACTCTAATGCATGATTAGTCCTAAAGCTACACAATAATGGTGAAAATGGCTAGCAAAAGATGTGAATAAACTCAGGGAAAACATGGTAAAATATATGAACATCAGATAGCATTAAGAGATTAAAGGGAGAAGAAAAGGAGTTCTGAATCTTCTCTGAAGGAGTCTTGATTCTTCTCTCTAAAAGCTCTCTAAAAATCTCTCTCAGGGTTTTGCTCTCAAAAGTTGCAGGGAAAAATAAAACTTAGGTCTAAACAATGACCATAAAAATCCTATTTATATTCCTAAACACGTCCAGGGACCAATGATGCAAATAAGGAAAACTTTGGGGCAGCTTTGTAAATCTTCAAAACTTGTGAGGAAAACTTCCGATTTCGTCTTTGGCCTAGCATCGATCGATGCATATGCTGTGTCGATCGATGCCTTCTCTAAATTTGCCTCCCAACTTTGCAACTTTAGCCTCAATGCTTGATTAAGCTCCAAATCCTCCAATTTAACTCCATTATGATCTCATCCATGCTAAATCCTATAAATACTCAAAAAGACTCTAAAAACACCAAAAAGACTATAAATAAGACTTATATCATGGCTAAAAACATCTATAAACCATGATATATCAACTCCCCCAGACTTAGCCTTTGCTTGCCCTCAAGCAAAACATATAAACTTATATCTGTGAAAGAGGTTTGAAAACACAGAAACTCATTTTCTTTTTAAAGTTATGCCATGATCATCCAAACCTTAATCCACATGCTTAGCAGACAAATCCAAATCGAACCACCATGTACTTCTCCGTTGACTTTCATAGTATCCCAAATTCAAACCAAATTTCACTACTTCCTCCAATAAGCTTTCATCGGTGAGTCTCATCAATTTGATAAATATCAAGAACCTTCTAGACTCATTCCCGTACAATACCATAACAAGCAAGACATATCTTTTACCACATGTGGTACTCTTTCTCTCCCCCAGACTTATTCTATTTATTCTTCTTTAGAGCTTTGCTTTTTTTTTTTTATTATCTTTTTTTTTTTCTCTTCAAAGGTGTAAGCGAATACCGGGGTCATTGGTAATTTACCTACCCTCGCTTCCAAGCTTTGTGTGATCATTTGACTCAAGAGTAGAATAATGGGATCACAGGTAATTTACCTAACCCTCTAAACTGATCAAAATCATCTCATCTTTTATTCTTTTTTTTATAAAGCTCTCAGGAAAAATATTTTAAACTTAAATAAGGGAGAGGAGTACCAAATTTTTTTGTAGCCTTACTTGTCAGGTATGAACAAGGAGTCAAGCTCTATGAACATCAATCTCCTTGATGAGGTAAAAAAGAAAAGTACAGAAATTACCTCAAGCTTTTATGGATTCTGTTGGAAATTTGGATGTCTCTGGTTCACTGGTCAGCCATTGGATTTTTCAGTAGTCGGATATGTGGATTCAATCTGCAGCATTAATCAACCAAGGCACTACACTAAAAAGAAAAATCATAGTTTCCAACAAAATTTTGACTCAACAAAACCAATTTTTTTTTTTTTTTTTTTTTAGATAAAAAAAAAAGCGTAGTTAGTAACTGCCTCCCCCAGACTTAAACAACACTGTCCCCAGTGCTATCAAGTAAGAGATTGGCGAATAAAATAAAAATAAATGAAAATCAAAACAAAAATGAAAAAGATAAACCTACCAGTGGGTTGCCTCCCACTAAGCGCTTGTTTTCAGTCATTAGCTTGACTGTGTCGGATCTCAGGCATCCGGTGGATCGGAACATGGCAATGAATGCTTCTGGGAGGATGTCCTCTTCATCCAAGGTGGTGTATAAGTTTTAGGTGCATGAGGTCTGCCAAGGATGTGAGGAACAGGACCAGGGCGGGACTTAGGTATGGGTGGCTTTCTTTTAAGTCCTGCAAAATCATCAACAGAAGAAACAAGCGCACTACGATAATCTTGTGGCTTGGTTAACTGCACAACAATTTTTGTACCTTTCAAATTCCTATGGATGAATGGAGAAGATTTTGGAGAAGGAGATGCATACCTTGACCTTACATGTGGGTTATGGGCTGTGGAATGGTGAGATTTCAGCTTTACAACTGGCCTAGGACTTGCAGCTAAGGAATCAAACCGAGAATCTTCTGTTTTGGACAAGTCCAAGCCGATTCTGGAAGGAGTGTCGATCGATGCAACAGCTGCATCGATCGATGCTGAGCCTGCAATTCGTGTTTCTTCAACGATTTTGCAACTAACCTCTGAAATCCGTGTTTCTATCACAAAAACGTCATCTACCAGCGACTTGTCATGCATCAGAACCTCATCGTGATCTCTAGTACTGATTAGATGATCTCCACTCCAATCTTCAAGCTTAACATCTTGCTTGCTCACTTTCTCATCAGTCTCCAACTCTTTGACATACCCAGCAGTAATATCTTCATGAAGTTCTATGAGCAGATCATCATCAGAAGCAATCTCCACAGAAAATGTCTGACCATCAATGGTGGGAGCTCTTCTCAGCTTGTCCATCTCAAAGTTCATAACCAAATCATCCACATTCAAAGATATGTGTCCTTTCTTCATATCTATGATAGCACCAGCTGTAGCCAAGAAAGAGTGTCCTAAAATGAGAGGATCACTTGACTCTTTGTCATATTCCAGTACCACAAAGTCAGTGGGAATCATGCATTCTCCAATCTTTATTGGAACATCTTCTAAGACACCTTCAGGAATCCTTCTAGATCGATCAGCTAAGATAAGAGAGATCTTAGTTGGCTTGAATCCGTCATCCCAAGTCTAACAGCAACAGAATGTGGCATTAAATTGATACTAGAGCCAAGATAGCAAAGAGAGTGAGAAAACCTTCCTGTGGAGATAGAGCAATCTAACACAAAACTTCTAGGATCTGGTAACTTCTCTGCAATCCTACTCTGAATCACTGCACTTACTTCCTTAGAGACAACCACCTCCTGCTTCTTATCCTTCTTCCTCTGTGGAGGCTGCTTCAACAAAATTGAGCTAACATCCTTTGTAAGCAGTGCTCCTTCTTCAGGACTCAAACCATTGGTGACCATTCTCTTAACATACCGCTTAATTCAGGAGAAAACTTGACTGCATCAACCAAAGGCATTTCAATCATCACCTTGTCCATCATAGCTTTGCATCTAGCTTCTTCAATCTCCTTCTTAGACCTCCTAGGCTTAGGGAAAGGAACCTTAGGCTTGTAGGCTTGTTGTGAATTGGATGGTGGAACTGGAACAGAAACCGTATCTGTCTGTGGGGGGTGTCGATCGACACTGACGGAGCATCGATCGACGCTTGATGGTGGTTGCATCGATCGATGCTCTTGTGTAGTGTCGATCGATGCTGGTTCCACTACCGTACTATCGTCTCCTCCCTTCACCAAAATTGAATTACAAGCATGCTTGGGATTCGACTATGTTCTTCTAGAAAGAAGTTCATCTTGTCTTTTAACAGACCCAGCAGTCTGAATCACTTGATTTTCTAGGTTCTTGACATGAGTGTTTAATGCATCAAACTTCCCAGTCAGTTCATTGTAGACATTATCAATCTTCCCATTGAATGTCACTGTCAACTGCTCTTGTCCTTGAAGAATCTGATCAAGCATGGCCTCCATTCGACTCTCAGAAGTCTGTGGAGGTGGAGACTGATAAGAAGAATTACCATAGGTCCTTGTAAAACCATTGTTCTGCTGCTTTTGGTAATCTGGCTTAGGCATGTAGCCTGTAAAGTTCCCACTGTAAGGTCTATTGCTTTGTTGATTTCAAAACTTCTGACCCTGATACCCAGCTCCATACACATAGTTGACATCTTCTTCTGTAGTCTCTGGCTTTGGCACAAATGTCTCAACATCTTCAACAAAATGGACAGACTTCTTTCCCACAAGAAGATTGTGCACTGTATCTAACTTAGCATTCACCGTAGCATACTGATTTGAATCATGCCCTTCATGTGCCCTTCTCCGCTCTAAATCTGCATTCTTGGTACTGTTGCTTGATGCTAGCCTTTCAATCAACTTTTCAGCATCATCTGGGTACCTTGTCTTGAAGTTCCCATCACTAGCTGCATCCAAAGCCATCTGATACCTCCAATCAATACCACTGAAGAAGATACTAATCAACTGCACCTCTGAGAACCCATGATGTGGACAGTCTCTCTGGTATGTTTTGAACCTTACCCAAGCAGCTTTGTAAGATTCAGCTGGCCCTTGTCTAAAGGTAGAGAGCTTGATCCTCAGCTCATCAGACATCGCATCATCATAGAAGTAGTTCAAGAAAGCTACCTTGATGTCATTCCAGGTCTTCAAAGTTCCTGGTTTGAGCTGCCTTAGCCAATGAGAAGCTTCCCCAACAAGAGAGTAAGGGAAGAGCTTACAGTAGAGATAGTCCTCAGTGACTCCATTAGCCTTGATGCTTGTAACTATGTCCTCGAAGTGCTCAATGTGGTCTAGAGGCTTCTCATGTGGCAAGTTTTGGAATGGCCTTTGTCCAACAAGAGCAAAGTAGGCAGGCTTCAGCTCAAAATCATTCCTTGGGAATGGAGGAGGGACAATTGCGGAACGGTTCTCATAGAACAAGTCTGGTCTATTGAAATCTGCAAGAGTCTTAACAAGGTCTCCATTGTCATCCCGTCGCCTTTGAACATTCTCCGCATCAGCTCTGGCATTGCATCGATCGATGCCAACGTTGCGTCGGTTGATGCCTTCCTAGTTGCGTCGATCGACGCCATCGTTGCGTCGCTCGACGCCACGTGCATTCTCATCGGCCACGACAAGTTCTTCCTGAATAACCCGTCCTTCAGCATCAAGTTTCTGGCCTTGCTCGTTGTACACATTACCCTCTTGATCCTTCAAAACCCCAGTCTCATCAGGTCTCAATATGATTGTATTGGCCATCTTCACTGATTTGGCTGTTTTTGT
The DNA here is from genome assembly GCA_023657505.1 of Camelina hispida. Taxonomy (NCBI): domain Eukaryota; kingdom Viridiplantae; phylum Streptophyta; class Magnoliopsida; order Brassicales; family Brassicaceae; genus Camelina; species Camelina hispida. The sequence goes on from CP094637.1 coordinate 24,939,501, forward strand.
GTTTTCACGCTCTAGTTGTCCTAACTCTTGGTTTGTAAGCTTCACAACTGGACCAGTAGGATTTTTCCTGGTGCTAGGCTTAGGCATGTACCTGAAACACACAAGAGAAAAGAAACAAAAGCGTGTGAGTAAAATAGAAAAAGAAAAATTTAGACAAAATCAAAGATTTTAATCTAATGGTGAATCAAAAGTGTCCCCGGCAATGGCGCTAAAATTTGATATGCTCAAATTTACCCTAGAGCTACTATCTCAAATTAAGAGGTCAATGTAGTACTTAGAGATCGAATCCACAAGAACTCTAGACTCACACAATAGATTTAATAATCTTTTAATTATGCTAAATCAAAATATTAATTTAAAAACAATGCAGAAACAGAATTAAAAGGTGTTGTAAATTCAGGAATTAAAAACGCTAGGTCTAGGGAAATTCTCAGGAAATCATGGAAAATTAGATCAATTAATTAAACAAACAGGATTCAACAATTAAGCATCGTTCTTAAACTCTAAACACAATTATAAAATAAATCAGTTCTCACTGCAAATATTATCTAAGTTTAAAACCAGAAAATCCAAATCTCTTTGCAAAATTCAAGTTAAAAACCAGCAATAAATTCAAGTTTTGATAAGTTCACCAAATCAGTAATTCAAATCTCTTTTTAAGAAGTAATTTTGCTCACCAAAGGTTTTTATCAAGATAATCAATTATATTCTCATATCAATTAATAATCCTAAAATCTAAATCCAGATGACTAATCAAAGATCTAGCATTAAAAACAACCTATGGTGAAAAACAAGAAGATAATGAATCCTAAATTAACAGATATAACAATCCATGAAATCCCTAATCAGAAACCCTAAACCTAACAAGCAGATCTACTTAGACATAATTGTAAGAACACAAATCATGAATAAAATAGATAGCATTAAGAGATTATAGGGAGAAGAAAAGGAGTTATGAATCTTCTCTGAAGGAGTCTTGATTCTTCTCTCCAAAAGCTCTCTAAAAATCTCTCATAGGGTTTTGCTCTCAAAAGTTGCAGGGAAAAATAAAGCTTATGTCTAAACAATGACCATAAAAATCCTATTTATATTCCTAAACACGTCCATGGACCAATGATGCAAATAAGGAAAACTTTGGGGCAGCTTTGTAAATCTTCAAAACTTGTGAGGAAAACTTCTGATTTTGTCTTTGGCTTAGCATCGATTGATGCATATGCTGTGTCGATCGATGCCTTCTCTAAATTTGCCTCCCAACTTTGCAACTTCAGCCTCAATGCTTGATTAAGCTCCAAATCCTCCAATTTAGCTCCATTATGATCTCATCCATGCTAAATCTTATAAATACTCAAAAAGACTCTAAAAACACCAAACAGACTCTATAAATAAGACTTATATCATGGCTAAAAACACCTAAAAACCATGATAAACCAGCATGTTTGGCCCGGACGTCCAATTGAAGAAGTTAAGAAGCTTGAATACATCAACAGGCCGCTACTTGATACTTGGGGAGAGTATGAGACTCTGTTCTTCAATGCTTGGCTGAAGGTTGAGATTCAACCAACTCGGTTCGTTGATCCTACTACTATGCGGCGGCTTGGAATTCATGATGAGGTATTGAGACTTCTCGAGAAGATAGGACTTGGGACCATGTGCACTCGCCACTATGACTTATTTCCGGAGCTGGTCCGGCAATTCATGGCTTCAGTCCGCCTTCTGTACCAGAACGAGCAGGTCTTGAAAGTTAGTGAAGGAAGGCTGTCTTTCTTCATTAGAGGAGTTCGGTATGAGATTTATTTACGTGATCTTTGTGACATTTACGGTTTTAGCAGAGAGCCACAGGGAGTTTCACTTCCACGAGAGTTTGTTGATGTCTCGCATCTCTGGTCTTACTTTGGTACTGGCGACTATGATTCCCGACGTTCCACTATGACTGATGTGAGGCATCCACTGATCAGGTACATTTTTAAGGCCATTGTAATGACCCTCACTAAGATCAGAAATCCCGAAATAAAAAGTTTGAGGAAATGACCCAGAAAAGACTCAGGAAGAAGAAGAAGATAAATGAGGAAGAATGACCCGGAAGATGTCCGAGGAAAAATCGGCAGGTCGAGAGATAGCCGAACCAAGACGGAGTGACCGGAGGAACGATCAGAACCCTGTGATCGATCGAGTGTCGACAACTGAGGTGGAAAACGGCGTATGTGTGTCGGAAATGGAGTATACCGGCGAGTACCAAGAAGTGTCGGACAAGCACCGAGAAGTGTCGGACGAGTACCGAGAAGTCTCGGATAAGTAACGAGAAATGTCGGACGAGTGTCGAGAAATGTCGACAAAGGCCGAAGAATGCCGAGAGAGATCAAGATGTGCCAAGAGAATCGAGAAGTATCGGTACGGATCGAGAAATGTCGAGAGAGATCGAGATTTGCCGAGAGAATCGAGAAGTGTCGGTACGGATCGAGAAATGCCGAGAGCGGGCGAGAAGTGCCAAAGAATGCCGAAAAGTGCCGAGAGAGATGGTACGGATCGAGGAAAGATGGACAAGAGCCGAGAGAAACTGCGAAGTACCGAAGAATGCCGAAGAGTGCCGAAGTGACTACCGTCGAGGACCGAGTTTTGCCGGACAAGCCGGACAAACGTCGGACGAACCTGACAAGACTCCGGATTTTGCAAGATTCCGGATTTTGCGGAGGTTGTTGGCGGTGCAAAAGTGATTCGAATTTTGCATTTAGCCAATGGGGATTCATGCAAAAATGGAACTCAATCATTGTGTCTTTGAAAAACACAAGAGTAGGACATAATCATTATGTTCCTAAGTGTTGGCCAATGAGGTTGAGCAATGTGGGAGACAAAGGAGAGATTCTCTTGTTCTTACCAAATCGTGGGAGAAGGGAGAGGAATCTTGGTAGCTTGGGCGCCAAGTGTTCGCCAAAAGGAGAGCGAAGGAGAAGCTAGCATGTGCACGCCATGCATTGGCGATTTGCACCGCCCATCTCCTCTATAAAAGGGATGCCACCCTTCACAATTTCATCACTTAGCTCATAGAGAAGAAAAACTAAAGCTCTCAAAGTCTTGCTCTCTCTCAAGAGGAGTGAGACATTCTCGAAGCCGGGGAGGTGCTGTCGAAGTGAGAAGCAGTCGAAGTGAAGGAGTAGCTGTTGGTGCGAAGGTGAAAGGCTGTCTGATCCGCGGTGCTGTGAAGCCCGAAGAATCAATCTGATAATTGCTGTGAGTTCTGTGGTCTTTGTGTGTGTTAGATCCTTGGTAGGTTGTGTGGAGTGCTGCACGGGTCCTTGGGGCCATGTACGTACCTATTGCTTGTTGCATTTAGTCTAGGTTCATGGTAGAACTAGATAGATGTTGCATGCGTAAATGGTAGGATTCACACTAGATTCATGTTTAAATGCACATAGAATTATGCTAGGAATCACCATGCATGTTGAGAAGTGGAGAAGTGAACTACTTAATTCTTGAGGAATTGATGCATGTTAGCAAAAAGGCTTGCTTAAAATTTGGACACAGGATTTGCATGTTGAGCAGAACTAGTAGATTTTTGTTGCAATAATTGTTTGCTTAAAAATCGGATAGATTAGGTGCATGCATGTAGAACAATCTAGGTTGCTTGAATTGTAGTTCTCGCTGCTTGTAGATTGTTGTGTGAATTCTTGCTTGATTTGCTTGCTTGTATGCTTGACTTCTTGCTTGAATTGCTTATCACCGATTTAGATGAATCCCGATGACCTTCATCTAGTAGACGGTTGGATTTGGTGTTTTAGATGCATTTTTACTTGAATTATCTTTGTGATTTTTCTTGTTAAATGCATGTGGTGTGGTAGTACTAAACTCTTAGCGTTTGCTAACCTATGAGTTGTAGTACTTGTCTTAGCTAGTCTCTTGAATTACCATGCTGGTTACGTGGGTGGTTTCAGCATGGGAAGTGTTGTGGAACGGAACAGATATCGACAGGGCCCTTAGGAGAAAGAGTCTAGAGTATGCGAGTAACCCTTGTAGTATTCTAGTCGTCTTTGTTGTTGTGGTTGTAGGAGAAAGAGTCTAGAGTTTACGAGTAATCCTTGTAGTACTCTAGGTCGTCTTTGATGTTGGCATAGAAGTAAAGAGTCTAGAGTAGCCAAGTAACCCTTGTCTGACATTAGGATGTCTTTAGTGTTGAGAGAGGAGTCTAGGTTGATCGAGTCAAGTGTTGTCTGATCTAACCTTTGCTTGTTGGTTTTGATGCTTCCGCTAATGCTTTCGTTGTGTAGCTTTGATTAAGTGCCTAGCTTTGTTGAGTGCGTAGCTCTGTTTGATTGCGTAGCTTTGTTTGATTGCTTGCTTGTTTCCTTGCTTTTTTGGGGTAGATGGGGCGGGAAAAAGGAGAATGCATGTTTAGGGAAGAGGTACCCAGGCTCACTGAGTAATCTTAGATTACTCATGTCGTAGTTTCTTGTGTGTGTGCAGGGAGCTTAGTTGAGAGTAGAGCCGGAGCAAACGTAGGGTACCAGATAGGGTTGATCGTTGTGTGTTGTTTGTAAAACCCTATATATTTTCCTAAATGTATTCTATAAGTTTTTCCGAGTATATATGTATATTGCTTGATAACTTATTTTCAACGTAATAATTTATTAAGTAATAAAGTTCGATTTTTGGGGGAAACATGGCAAGTTGCATCCGATACATTGGCCTTGTCCAGGCCAACACAACGCGCCAGGGCCGCGAGGGTTGCAAAGCCTAAGCGAACCTCGGCCGCGGGTGGAGTCGCGTCCAGGAGGACTGGTCGGGAAGCTGCAGCTTTTGTCCCTCGGCTGGACCACCAGGATGCGATCTCCCAACACGTAGCGTCTCGGTGCCGTCCTTGTCTTTATCCGGGGCATAGGATGGTTCGGGGGCGTTACAGCCATAGCCAACACTATTTTGTGCAAGATGGAGCCAGGGAAGATGAGAGTGACTGAGTTGTATATGATGGCATATGGGATTTATGATTTGATTGCTGAGGATGATAGCTGGGTTGACCCTGAGAGGGTTAACTATGGTGCAGTGTTTGCTTCTCACTTGATCTCTCTGAAGGTCAAGGCTTTTGGGCGTGGGAAGAAAGAGCATGTTGGGAGTCTGTTTACTCCTATTTTTCAGCTACTGCGTATTGCTACTGATTCTGTCTCCATTTGTACGGAGAGGTGCATTATTGATGAGGAGCATATAAGGAACTCCACTTGGATGAAGAGGGAGATGCTATGGCGTTTTCATGATTCTACTGGTACTCATCTGATCAGATTGCCGCAACCAGACCTCACCACTATTGGAGATGATGCAGAGCAGTTGCATTTTCTTCCTCATGCCTCTGATTTTGTTATACCATCACCTTCCCGTCATCAGACCACTGCTGCTGCTGATGAGCCACCTGCTGACGGTTTTGCTGATGATCACCCTGCTGGGGGTTTTGAGATTGGTTCTTCATCTGGCACTGCAGCGTTTGAGTTTCCTCCTTTTCCTGAGCCTCCACAGTCTTCTGCTACTATGAGTCAGGGAGACTACCAGGAGTACCAGACATCCACCATGCGTACCTTCTGGAACGCGATTTCTCGATTGTCTCGTTGTCGTTGCTTTCGTCCTACTAGGCACATATCTCGTTCTCCTCCCCTTGCTGGAGCAAGTGGTAGCGATGCTGACCTTGATGATGGTGATGCTTGTTTTGAGGGTTGATCCTACTTCTGTTTACGGTTTCTTTTATCCTTTTTCTCTTTCACTTTGAGTCATTTTTATTTTTCCTTGAGTCAGTTTGTCATTTGTTTCAGATTGAACTTGTATTGCATTATGAACCATTATCTATCATGCTGCATTTAATGTTGTGTTTGAGTGATTCTTAACAGAGCAGACATCCATAGGAGAAACACAACTAACATGCAACTAACAGGACTCAATGTCGACTCTCGGACGATTTAGCTGTGCATCGATCGATGCAACATTTGCATCGGTCGACACAGAGGCTAACAGTTGGGGGCACGAATCAGGTTCATTTGTTTACTACTTTTCAATTTGATTTTTCTTTCTTAGTCAATCTTAGGCTTGATAACACTGGGGACAGTGTTGTTTAAGTCTGGGGGGAGGCTAGTTACTAACTAATTACTTTTTCTTTCTTAGTTTCAGTTGTGTCAGTCAAACCATATTTTTGAGTCAAATTTTTCAAATTTTTTCTTTTTTGGAATTAGGATCTTTAACTAATGGTTTCTGTTCTTTGGCTAACACTCTTATGAATCTTGATTATGCTTGATCTCAGAACTGAAGTTTAGAAAAGCTATGAGCTGTATCAACAATCCTGAAAGCCCTTATCCAAAAGATATATGGTTAAACTGACGTTGTCTCAACTTTTATCAGGATTTTAACCGGACTTCATCTCTTACTTTGGGGTTGGAAATCAGTGGACTAGACTTAAATTCTTCGTGCCATACAAGACAGTGCAATTTTTCAAAGTATGTCTCCCCTCTCTCTTCCCTTTAGTACTTAAACAAAAAAAAGATCAAAAAAAAGAGGAGAATAAAAGATGAACTGATTTTGATTAGTTTAGAGGGGTAGGTAAATTACCTGTGACCCCATTATTCTACTCTTGAGTCAAATGATCACACAAAGCTTGGAAGCGAGGGATAGGTAAATTACCGATGACCCCGGTATTCGCTTACACCTTTGATTTAAAATAAAAGAAAAAAAATTGGAAATGAGAAAAGGGAGAGGAAAGGAGATGTATGAAGAATGTCTTGGCCTGAAGAGAGTCCATATGCCACTGATCGATACACCAAGGTAAGAACTCACTTGTACTTTCTTTAATTTATTTAATGAGATGACAATGGAGAGACTAGAGATTCCAGAGAATTGTGGGATTTAAGTAAGGAATGTTGATGCTTTTCAATTGACAAAGTATATGAAGTAAGTTCTGAAGATCAAGGCGATGAAGAGTGCGAAAAACTGTTACCTGCAGTTGAGTGAATTCCATGTTTTCAAACCTCTTTCACATGCCTAAGTTTCTGTTTTGCTTGAGGGCAAGCAAAGGCTACGTCTGGTGGAGTTGATATGTCATGGTTTTTGTGGTTTTTAACCATGGTATAAATGTGCTTTTTGAGTCTTTTGATTTGTTTTTTAGGTTGTTTTGAGTCTTTATAGGGTTAGGTACTCATTTGCACGGATGGAACACTATGGAGCTAAAAGAGGATGATTTGGAGCATAATCAAAGCATGAAGGCTGATAAACGAAGCTGGGAGACGAATTTAAGAGTATGCATCGACCGATGCAACCTCAGCATCGATCGATGCAGCTGCCACAAGTCAATCAGAAGTTTTCTCCACAAAGCTTTAGAAGATTTACAAAATTTGCCCAAATTTCCCTTATTTGCAATTAAGGCCCAAGACGTGTTTTATAGTATTTATAGGATTTTTATGATTATTGTTTAGACCTAAGTTATTTTCTAGCAATTTTGATTCCAGCCACCTTTTTGATTGAGAGCTTTTAGGAGAGACAGATATGATTTTATCTGTAGAGAGAAGATTCTTGAACTCCCTTCTTACTTCTTAATATCAATTGCTTATTATTCAGAAAGATGTCTTGTTCTTCATTAAACATGTCTGAGTAGTTTGCTTGTTAGGTTTAGGGTTTTTCATAGGGTTTTTATGGTTTATTAGATCTATTATTTTTAGGATTCATTATCTTCTGTGATCTTCATCTTAGGTTGTTCTTCATATTGATTCTTGAGTAGTTTGCTTGTTAGGTTTAGGGTTTTTCATAGGGTTTTTATGGTTTATTAGATCTATTATTTTTAGGATTCATTATCTTCTGTGATCTTCATCTTAGGTTGTTCTTCATATTGATTCTTGATTGATCACTTAGAATTAATACATAGGAAAATAAATTGATATGAGAATATAATTGATTTTCCTTATTAAACCTTTTGATGAGCAAAATTATTTCTTGCAAAGAGATTTGATTTAATAATTTTGTGAACAATCTAAACTTGTTTTTAAAGCTGATTTTTAATCTTGAATTTTGCAAAGAGATTTGGATTTTCTGGTTTTAAATATAGATAATATATAAAGTGAGAACTGATTTATTTTACAAGAGTGTTTAGAGTTCTAAATCTGATTATTAATTGCTTGAATCCTAATTAATTGATTGATTTAATATTCCATAAATTCCTGAGAATTTCCCTAGGTCTAGCTCTTTGATCCTTTGAATTTACAACACTTTTCATTCTGTTTTGCATTGTTTTTAATTTAATATTTTGATTTAGCATAATTAAAAGAGTAATAAGTCTATTGTGTGAACTAGAGTCTATGTGGATTCGTCCCCTAGAGTATTACAACTGCAAGGTTGTTAGTACCATTAGGGTATTTCAATTTGAGCATATCAAGCATCTGCTTTTGTATCCCTTGAAACGTTCGTAAGTTTCATTGAACGTCTCATTGCTTTTCTGAACAAAGCTGGAAATGTCATTTCGCAGCCTTGCGGTTCTGGAGTTGGAGAAGAATTTGGCTATAAACGCCTTTTTGCATGCTTCGCAAGTGGTGATGGACTCCTTGGGAAGTGATTTCTCCCCGATGTGTGCTTTTTCTCCCATAGAAAATGGGAAAAGCCAGAGTTTGAATCCATCTTCACTAACTCCATTTATCTTGGTTAGGCTATAGAGCCTATCAAACTCATTCAGATGATCAAATGGGTCCTCCATTGGCAGTCCATGAAACTTGTTGCTTTGTATCATCTGGATGAGACTACTCTTGATCTCAAAGTTATTGTTTTGGACAGCAGGTGGCACAATGCTATTTCTTTGAGTGTGAGTAGATGGAGCATCTCCTGCTCCTATGTTGGTCCTCTCTTGGACCATTCTGATTATTCATGACCTCCTCAATTGTTTTTGTTTGCGGTCTCTGGACTTGTTGTTGGTGGAGTAACCTTGGTCTGTCGATGTTGTTGATGAAAGGACTCAAGTGTTGGCTACCCTTGGATCGTGTTTGCATGCACAATCAGTGAATTGAGTGAGTACACGAAGGTCTACCTGATCCAGGTGATCGGGTGACGGGTCGGGTGGGTACTCGGGTTGTACCTGAAATGCAAAACAAACAAATACGAAAGTAAAAAAGTCAGTACCAAACCAAAGTATATAATAGAACTTGATCTAGCAAGTGCTGAAATCTTAAACGTAGCAAATAAAATTCAACCAAATGGCAACGGCGCCAAATTGATAACAGGATTTTCACCCAGATAATCAATTCCCTATGCAGTTGTAGTACAAAGGGTTATCAATCCAAATGGTTGTTATGCTAGCAGATAAGATATGATCAGAAACAAGCAAGTCAAGCCAAGAAATTATTGGGGTTTAATCTAACAATCCTAAAATAAACAAAAGAAAATAAAAAGGCAAGAACCACACGACCATCCTCACCACCTACCATCACCATTCTTTTATTTAGGTATGTTTTTAGCATTTTTATTTTCTCATTATTATTGATGGTTTTAGGTTTTTGTTTCAAGGAGGATACATTTAGAGATATATCAAATAGAATTCGAATGGACTTAGCCTAGTTCATACTCGATGTCAAGAAACCAAAGGACGTACACACGGTTAGTCACCACATTTTCATTCCACAGCCGACTTCTAGACAATTTTGGGCAACCATAATACGTCTAAGAGTCGACACAAACACATTCCATCAAGGTGACATTGTTCTTAAACCCTACAATTTTCCTTATGAATTTTTATCCTCATCTCTTTCTTTTTTCCCACCGAGGACGGTGTGATTTAAGTCTGGGGGGAAGGATGTTCAATCCTATACTAATGCTACTTTCTATTTTGTTGACTTGAAACCTTTTTCCACTTTTTACATAAATAATTTTGACATTTTATCGAGTCACATTTTTTTTTTATTGAGTCAAAACTAGTAGGGGATTATGATCTTATTCTAACGGTTTATTTGATTTGGATTAACACTCTTATGACTTTTGATTCATTATTGATATCGACACATCTGAGATCGCCAAATGTTCGTGAGGTCCTCTATTCAATCCTTTTCCTTCTTCTTGTTGCTGGATATATCGTTCGTACACATCTTCTCTTTGTTTACCGAGCCTATAGTGAGTTACAGACAGAGTTCGAAAAGATCAAATCTTTCTTCTTAGAACGTATTGATTTGACCCCATAAGCGGGATCACCACCCCATAGCATGTTGCCACCAGAACCCCGTATTTCTTCTAGACAATCTCCTAATTGTTCCAGAGCAACTAGAAAAAGATTCTTTAACCAGAAAGAATTCAGTTCAGATGTAGGATACCTATCCAGAAGTAACTAGAAACGATAATTTGAATTTACTTCAATTTTACTTAACGGGATATTTTTTGCTTTTTTAATGTTGGATTTGATAAATATTCATGCAATTAATTATTTTATTTTAAATTGCCCACCGCATAGAAATAAAACGAAATTCATTTTATTTATACATGTACTCAGCAAGTTGACCTAGACCTAAGATATTTTATCTTGACATGTGATGAAGAGATACGGATTATCCTCTGAACAATAATTTTATAAAAAAAAAAAGCAAATTTTGATAACTTAACTTATAAACCCACCTTTCTTCCCTAATTAGAAGATGGATTCTGGCTTACTTTCTTGGATTAGTGTTAGACAGGGATACTACTATTTCTTAACAATGAGATGAGGCAATCTATGAAGGAAAGTAAAAAAAAATGAAACTTAACCTTCTTTTTTTTTATGTTAGATCAATCACTTATTGAAAAGATTCCGTACTAGATGATTTTTATATTTTTTTTTTATTTGAAATGGATCACGGGAAAAGACGTATCCGATGAATGAATGATTCAATCCTCCCACTCACACGGGTTCTTCTATTGAAGGGCTTCCCCTTCTTCTATGTGAGGTGGGGAAAGGTCAGAGCGGAACCTAGATAGAACGCGGAGCACCGGCCCCTTAGTCGATACAGTTACCATGCTTACCAGCTCTTACCATTGCCGCTTATAGATGGGAGGTAGGCGAAGGTAGCTTGCTTCTCTTCTCCTAGGCTACCTCCACTCTACATGGTTATTCGCGAAGAAAAGGCAGCGAGCGGTTCTTCGCTTAGTAGAGCTACCGGCCGGCGTACGACGACCGCTTCTTGTTCTCGCCCAGCCGCTTCTTTTGATTTGATTATTATTTGAAATCCTAGACTAAAGAAGAAGCTCCAGAATCCGCGCAGGGCAAAATCTGCAGCAGGAGAAGAAAGAGGGTCCAGGTCAATTTGATAATGAAGCGAAGGTCCCCCTTACTCCCTATTCCCTCTTAAAGCTTTATAAAGCTGGGCGGTTGGTTAAGAACTACTGTCACTCAATTGAAATGTTCGCCTTTGGAATGAAGATAGATGAGCAGGGGAGTTTTCACTCCTACGTGGTATTCTCTTCCAACAAGGGTTACGGCTAAAACACCGCTTACTTTTCAAAGACAAACTGCTCCTAAACCAAGCCTGAACACGTTTCCAGTTGTTGATCGACGCGTGTCGTGATCACCAGCATAGTTGACTCAACAATCTCCCAAGTCCCTATTCGATGGATATTCAGATGATCTAACGTTGTCTCTAACTTTCATAGGACCTAAACCGGACTTAATTTTGAAGTCCTCGGAATACATTGGACTAGATCTCTACATTCAAGCCACACAAGACATTGCACTTCTTCAAAAGTATGTTCCCCTCTCTCTTCCCTTCAATACTATAAAAAGAAAAGAAAAAAAAAAAGAATAAAAGATGAGATGATTTTGATAAGTTTAGAGAGGTAGGTAAATTACCTATGACCTCATTATTCTACTCTTGAGTCAAATGATCACACAAAGCTTGGAAGCGAGGGGTAGGTAAATTACCGATGACCTTATTATTCGCCTACACCTTTGATAAAAAAAAAAAGAAGTGAGAAAAGGGGGAGGAAAGGAATCATATGAAGAAAGTCTTGGCTTGAAGAGAGTCTGCAAGCCATTGATCAATATTCCCTTGGTAAGATTTCACTTTTTAGTATTGTTTGATCAATGTAAAGAGATGACAATGGAGATTATGGAAACTCTAAGAATTGTGGGATCAAGGAGAGTTGATGACTCTCATGGTGGATTACAAATGGAAGTTCCTAATTTCAAGGCGATGAAGAGTGCAAAGACAATATCCCCAAAGATAAATGAACTCCCAGTATTTTCAAAACCTCTTTTCCATGATTTAGTTTGATTATTTGCTTGAGGACAAGAAAAGACTAAAGAGCTGTTATTGGAGAGGTGATTTCTAATTCCATATGGAATTGTAAATTTTAGAAATCAAAGTACATGGATTTTGAAATAACATGTTTTATCCTTGGATTTGGATCCTTCTATTTTACACTTTCAAATCCATTTAAAACATAATGTGGATTTTGAAATCCAAAAACAAATCATAGATTCAATAACATGGGATTTTAACAAGTATTTGTAAATCATAGATCCAATAACACATCATAAGTCTGGGGGAGTTGATAACATCATTATTTTACCCATTTTAGCTATAGTTTTTGTATGCATTTAGGATGAGTTTAGTATGATTTCAAGGCTTTAATGTCTATTATCAAGTATTTTAGGTTTCAAGAAGGTTTTACAGGTTTTATAGCAAAAAGGACCAAAAGGCAAGGAAAATACGTTCTAGGAAAGTTTCAGAGCTTTACAGTACGGGCAACGTTTGAAGAACTTCCAGAACTCACATTTCAACGTACTTGGTGTCTATGGAAAGCTGAGAGAGTCATCTTTTTCCTAGAATTGGAATCAAGTCGATCCATCCAACCATGCGGAAGTTATGCCCGAATTACCGATACGTACCTTAAACCAACCTAAGAAGAACCATCAAGCCCATGGGCTTTTATTTGAAGGCCTGACCACCGACCACCACGGCGGCCCAGTCCAAGTCTTCACCACCATTCTAGAAGCTTCCTACGCCGCCCCTTGCCATGTACTTATCAAGAAAAGACGTTTCTACCCTGACCAAACCCTAAACCTAGACATAACCCTATAAATACTCTTCTAAGCCCTAGGGTTTAGGGTGTGCCCAAAAAGTGCCTCAAAGGAGCCGACGACCAGAAGAACAGCCACGACCTGCAGCCCTCTCTCGTCCCTCTCTTGAAGCCTTGGAGATCACCAAACTCTTTAGTTTTCTATTTGATTTGTAATTTGTTTCTAAGGGAGAAGATCCTTACAACTTTGTTTGACAATCGTTGAAGTAATATCTAAACCCTTTCTCTCTATTTATTCTTTTATGTTTATGAATTATTTAAACCTTGCTTTGATGATTCCCTTAAACATGCTAGAGTAGTTTTCTAGTTGGGTTTAAAGGGATAAATCAAAGGGGGGAGATGATCTTAGTTTAGGTGGCAATTTTTAGGGTTTGTTAGATTTAAATTCTATTTATTCTATGCTTTAATTCTAAGTCTTTGCTTAATGCTTTAAGTTAGCCTCATGAACTAAATATGATCTAAAGTGTGTGTGCTTTCATGTGTGCTTGACCTAGCTTAGATGTGTGGGGAGACATAGGAAGCACATACCCCTTACCTATGGAATTCCACGGATGTTAGTCGAATCTGTTTTAAATGCTTTGATCTATGCGTTGTAGCCTGCGACAGTTGAGTTACGGGGTGTAGTGATCTTATACTGTTAGCTTGAGAACTTTAAGTTAACGGTTTATTAGTGTTTCGTAGTCCGAGTTTTAGATAAACAAACTAACCCTAAACTTTCCTAGATAGATAGATCATTGAACCCCTGCGATTCCCCTTGATGCCCAACACTTGTCTCATTTATTTCACTTGCTTTTATTTACATTCATTTACTTGCTACAACCGTGACAACCAAAACCCCCTTTTTATTGAGTCCTAGCCTTAGTTACCTCCGTCGGATTCCGTTGAACAACAACTCTCTCTCTGTGGGATCGATCCTTAAATACTACTACCGATTAGCTGTGCACTTTCAGCAGTTGTGTGGTCTTTTAAGGTAAAAGATTTGAAGTGAAAAACCACACACATCATCAACCATCGGTCATCTTTCCGCATCGTCTGTCCGTTCCGCGTCCGCTCGATCCGATAGAAGCCTCCAACCGTATTCACAAACGGCTTGTTGGAATCTTGTCATTTCTCGTTTCCCTCGTTTGAATCTTCCCTAGATTCGAACCCTCAAATCTTGTCCGAGGAAAGTCTCGCGTGGTGAGCTCTGTCCGAAGACATTTCCTCTGTCCGTACCGTATTCGCGACCCTCAGTCACATCATATCCGGTGGCACTCCTCGTACCGCTTCAAACACATAGGCAAATTTTGTTGGCTATTGGGTTTTCGTCCAATTCCGCATTTTCCGAACTTCATTTGTTGTGATTGTGGCTAAGTATGTCTCACAACCTTTCTCAAGCATCCTTTCCGCCTGGATTGCTAAGATAATCAAACTCAAGCAGTTGATCTTATTCCCTGGAATCTCAACGTTCCTTCCTTTCTCTCAAAATTTACTCGCCCTCGGTGAAAGTCAATGTGAGCCTTGTACTTTCCCAAGCAGTCCATCCCCAAGATAACATCGTGTTTCATGAGTGGAACAATGATCAGTAGGCATATCGACACCATTGACGATGACCGAGATTCCGCGAACCATACCGGACGGGTACATCGCCTGCCCGCCGGCTGCTCGGACCATTCCATATCCGGTGTTTGGTTCTTGCCTGAGCCCACCTTTCCCTATCATTTCAAGGCTCACAAAACAGTGTGTGGCCCCTGAATCAAACAAGGTGTGCGTTTCCACACCAACTATACTTAAGGTCCCTACACATTCCTCTAGAATGCTAAGTACCCAATACCCATATCCCCCTTTCACATGCATTATGATGCTATGTAATGCACGAATTGAACTTAGAAAAGTTTTCGTAACATACCAGTAATCGCCCTGAAATTCCCAGCATCAATTTCCTCGGACAGCTCTTACACGCGTGGTGCGACAGCCTGTCTTTTTGGTGGTGACGGTAAAGAATCCTCGCCACGGTTCCCACGTTGGTGGGTCTGTCTTTCCACGTCAAGCTTCGGACATTCCCTCCTAAAATGTCCCTCTTTAGATTAGACATTTTATTCTAACGTATCCAAGTCCTATAATATCTCTACACTTCGGACATTCCCTCCTAAAATCTCAACCATTCCCGCAAGTCCTACACTTGGCCCCATACTTGGCGTCAGACCTTGCGTTATCCCATTTCCTTTTTCGGTCGGTGGCTTTGGCTGGGTGAGTCGAACGCGAAGAAACTCTCTCGCGTCTAAGTTGTTTCTCTTCCTCCAGCCCAGCTTCAATCATGGCCGCCCTTTCCACCACCTCAACGACCAATTTAAAGACGCCTTTCACGCAATGGTTGCGGATGTCCACCCTTAACCCGAGGATAAAATGAAGGACTTGTGCTTTCTCATCCTCGATTTCCTTTCCAACAAAGCACCTAAGGCCGCTGAATTCAGCATCATATGCATGTACCGTCATATCCCCTTGTACCAGGTTCAGGTACTCACTTTCCAGTCGGTCCCAAGCCTCCGCAGGAAAGAATTTCTTGTTGAATTCCTCCTCAAACTCCACAAAGGTTAGGACTTGACCACCTTTCCGTTTCTCAACCGTCACCCACCAGTCATGTGCTTCCTCTTCAAGGAAATGGACGGCAATGTCCTTTGATACTCCTCCGGGCAGCGAGTGGAATTGAAATTTCTTACAAGTAGACTCCTCTACTCGTCAGCCACGATCGGATCCAAACTCCTTGAAAATGTTTTATCCTCAGTCTCGAGACATGCTCCAACGCATCCAAGTAGTCCCTTCTCTTTCTCGGAGAATCTTCAGGACTTACTTCGATGGTCTCCGTAACAATGTTGCTACGTACCACTTGTACCACAAGATCCGGTACCAACGCCTTTGTGAGCATGTCCAACTGCACCATCATTGCTTTCATCATTTACCACTGTTCCTGGGACGATGATACGACATTTGGTTGGTCATTCACGTCCGTAGCACCGCTACTCTGCGGCTTATCATTATCCCGTTGTTTTCCTCCAGCCACAGGTCCGGATGGATTTTGGGTGTCTGTGTTCCTTGCCTCCGCGTCGACTAGTGTCTCCCCGCAGTCAATGGTTTCATCGGCCACCTCTTTACCATTATTCTTCTTTTCCTTGTTGCTCTTACCCATCTACAAAACTTTATGCATTTTAGTCACGGTTAAGTTTAAATAAAATGCAAACAGTAAGAACAACTACCGCGAGATCCCATTAAGCCAATGAGTGGTGATACTTAAAACCCGCACTACTGGTTCTAGAACCAAGCATGCTCTTATACCAACTTGAAAGACCCCGACCCCAGCCTATCTATGGCCTGTGAGGTTCTCTCATCCAAATTCGCTACTTAGTCATATTTTAGGGCCCATTCTTTAAACAAAGTTCATTCGCACATTCTGTGATTCGATATAAACATAGAGTAAAGTAAACATTCGAGTTTTGTATTAATAATCAAGGATTCGATAAAACATATGAGTTTGCATAATAAGCTAGTACAAGTTGTATAATCGATCCTAGCTACCCATATCACCACCACTCATCATCCGGGAGATGAGTCTCGCGCCTAAGCAGTTCCTTTTCCGTGATCACCCTCCTTTCCTGAAATTCAAGTAGCCATCAATAACATTTCCATTAGGCCGTACAAAGTCATACAATGCATGCTAAGTTCTATATATCCGTCAAGTACAGCGGTCGGCCGGTAGAGAGTTATCCCGCGCATTAGTTTAGACAATGTACCGAGGAATGTGTGCATATCCCCGTCCAGCCACCGAGCCACGTTTACTTTTCTCTGTCTGAACCATCCATACTCGGACACTCAAGATCGTACGCTGATCGATAGGGAGGTAGCATGTGCATCAATTCGGCCGTATCACGGTGAACCCAGCGGTTCCTGATCCACTTCTAAGCCGGACCCCCTTTGCTCCGACCAACTGGACCAACCAAAACATTATACATGCTTATGCTTGATGATGCAACTACCTAATCCCTTAGAACCCATAAGGTCGGTACGGCATCGTACTTCCGACCCTTTAACTCTTCTCACCGAACTCTCGGTCTTGGAAACCTTTCTCTCTATATTATCCTCGATCTCTCTCGAGTTTTGTTGTGTTTTTACTGTTTTCGATGATGTATCGAAATGAATGCCGCGACCTCTATATATAGGGTGTTGGCCGAAGTCTAGGCCCTAAAAGGCACCTATCGGACAAGTCCGTTCGATCGTGCACGTTCGGCCATACCTGTTTGGCCATGTCTGTTCGGCCGTGCCCGTTCGGTCACGAGCTCCCCAGCTGACCTTCACACCGTCCACTACCGTATAGCTGGCCGAGCTGGGTCAAGCTCCTTGGCAACTGGTCGAGCCAGTGGTACCTGACTGGCAGCTTGTCTAGCTGACACTAGCTGGTCGAGCTGACCTTAGCTGGCCGACAGCTGGTCGAGCTGTCTGTAGCTAGTCGAGAACTGTCCGTAGCTGGCCAAGAGCTGTCTGCATTTGACCGAGAGCTGTCCGCAGCTGACCAATCTTTGTCCCATACTTGGCTTGTTTACCCCCATTGTCCGAGTTAACGAGTAGCTCCTTTCTGACTTGTCTAAAATCTCCCTACCATCTCGAACCAAGTCCCGACCTATGATCCTATTCAGGATCGCGTGCGTTACATAGCCCAAGGCCAAGTCTATCTTTGAGAACCACTTTGCACCTCGGAGATTATCCAACAACTCGTCTATCCGAGGCAATGGGTACTTATTTTTCTTTGTCACCCTATTCAGCCCCCGGTAATCAATACATAGCTAGAAGCTACCATCCTTTTTCTTTACGAACAAGACCGATGCATGTAACGCCCCCAAACCGTCCCACCGGCCGGAAAAACTGCGGACCGGCCCGGAGGTCGTCACAGAGGAGGCCTACCCGCATTCCAATCGAGGTTCCTCAGCCAGACCGCTGGCAGCCTCTTACCCGGTACGTACGTCCCTTAGGCTTTTCAACCCTCGGAACGCACGCGCCGTTGTGCTGGTCCGGACTAGACCGTACCATTTCCACTTGTCGGATTATATATATATATATATATATATGAAAATATCTCGATTTATTACTTAAGTAAAATGTTTACAAATCAAACAACAATACTCAAGTAAAACAATTGGATCCATACGAAGAAAAACAGAATGTAAAAGAAACATAGGATTTGCAACACAGCACGAAAACATCCTATCCGGTTTCTTAATTCCAACTCTACCCACTTAGTCTTCCCTGCAAGAAAAATAATTGGGGAGAAGGGTGAGTAATCTAAGTTTACTAAATGATTTGGGCAACCCTCTAACATGCAAACTCCCCTCTAACATGCTATCTTCCCGTCCAACTACCCCCAAACAACAAATCAATCAAAGGATGCAATGCAAAAGCATTAGGAAGCAGGAAATCAAACACACACAATCAAGTCTAGGAAAACAATCAAGACACTTGACACATCTAGAACTTGACTCTAACTTGGCATCCACGCCTGATGTAGTACTTTTCTATCAATTAAATTATCAATCCACAATTTGCATTAACCAACTCACTAAGAATACACAAAGATGCAAATCCATTCTTAAACAGGAAAAGGTTCTTTTGTAACAATCTTAACGACAAACTGATTCAAAGAAAGAAAATAAGATAATTCAAACAATGCAAACTCAAAGAAACAGAACACAACTAGCAACAAGCTTTAAATCAAGATTAAACAAGTGAACCTTGGGCAAGGTAATTGACTTGGGAGATAGCTAACCAATCCTAGATGTCTAAGCAACAATCAAGAACAATCATATGGCTAAGAACACTTATGAAAATCAATCCATTATCAAGTGATAATCAACAATTTCCAAAGGCAATCACAAGGTAAGCATGCATTAATATCAAGTCTAAATACCACTAAGCACCCTAATCATCAATTTCCATTGGCTAGGAATGTAAAACTCTTGAATAGTTTGCTTCAGGAATATCATCAAATACCTTATGGGCATGGAAATCCTAATGTCTAGATTCAAGCTTGATCAAGGCTATCTAGCATTATTAACACTAAACAAGATAGGAAATACATAAATAAAGCCCTAGAAATCAAAGCCCAAATGTGATGATATTACTCCAAGAACCTGAGAGGTAGCACACTAGATGCATATGCTCGTAAAACAACCTAGAATGACAAGATTATGCAACAAAACTAACCTTAAACAAGGCTTAAAACCCAACAAAAACACAAGATATCAACTCCCTCAAACTTATCTCTGGCTAGTCTTCAAGCAAGAACCAAACAAATGTGAGAGAGAGGGGTTTGAAAAAGGGATTCAGAACCAAAAAATATCATCAAAGGATTCAAACCACAGTCCTTAAATGTAATTTAATGGTGCTAAGATCAATCAAAGTCCTTACAAATATTTTTTCTATGCTTATCACAATGCACCACTCTAGTTCACCTTCTATCTATTGGTAACAACTTGCAATCCTATTGAATATCTCTTTCACATTCATTAAAGTGTTTGGTGTGATCTTGCAAATGGAAAATAAATCAAGCTCATTTGGATTAAGGGAAAGGCTTTTTATAAAGTGGTGGTTGGCAAAGATGTTTTTGGGTGGTTTACTCTCAAACAAAAAGGAATGCTAGAAGGTTTTGAAACCTATCTAAGACTGAGAATAATTTGGGCATACAAAGCTTAGCTCTTGATGTTCTACCCACCTAGAAGCTTTTCTACCCTTTTTCTCATCCTTCTTTTCTTTCTTTCAAACCCAAAAACTCAATTTGATTCAACTTAAACCCCTTTTCTTCTTTACTTATGGTCTTAAACTTTTGAATATCTCTAAGGCTTCACTTCAAACATAAGCTCCTTTTTTTTTTTTTTACTTCTTTGAAACTTCTTTTGATGAACTCCCATTCTTACAACACTATGCTTAGCATTCTTTTTTTTGATAAAACTTTTCTAGGAGACATCAGCTAGACTTTTCTTTCTCTTTTTCTTCTTAAGAGACTTAGAGCTTTTAGCCAAACTTAACCTTAGAGATAAATCTTTTCTTTTCTTTTTGACCAAGTAATTCTTTCTTTTTCCCCCCTTAGTCTCTCTTGATTCCAAACCTTTACCCAAATCAAAATTCGAACCACCTATTTCTTTCAAAACCAGTCCTATTAGCTAGTTCTAACGATTCCAAACCTAGCTAAAATAAGAGCCAGTTCTTTGCCATTCTCAATACTCTCAAGATTTCACAACCTATAGCATTATCAACAAAGAGGCCTCACTCAACAAATCAACACAAGGCTTGAAAGAAAAGGTTGGGGTTCAAATGTATGGCAAGAGATTGGGTTAAACAAAATAGAGTGGCAAATAGAGATTGTTAACCCAAATGAAAAGTTCCATGAGCTAGCATTCGTAGTCCATAAGCAAGATAATTTAAAGATCAAATTAAAGTCCAAATAATATAGAGATGTAGCAATGATCATGCAAGCTTTACACTAGAAGAAAATGCTTTCAAGTGACACAATGCTTTAAGCTTAAACTCTTCATTTTTTCCCAAAGATTAAACAAGCACCAATGAACTATAGATGAGGGCTGTGGGTTCAATCCTAAGTCTACTTCTAACAAGGTAGCTTCATTATTATCCCAAATGCAAATGCAAATGCATACTAAATGCTTCTAGACTCAATCCTAAATACAAGAATGAATATGCAAAGCTACATGCATTTGTTTTTGGTTTTTGAAAATTTTCAATTTTTTTTTTTTATTTTTCTCAAAACATAGCTATTAACAATGCATCAAACAAAAGATAAAATCAAAACAAAACACAATGTTAGATGGTTAGTCCCTCCCCAAAACTTAATTCACACCTTCTCGGTGTGAGAAAAGTCCAAGAGAAAGACTAACAAAATAAAGAAAACAAGACTCAAATGATATATACAATTGGAAGTTAGGACCATACCTTGGCCCTAGTTGTGAAACATAGGGAATGGAGTGATAGGAAGAGCTTTAGTGCTCCCTTGAGATCATGTTGAATTGGTGGAAGGAGATTGGAGGTTGATAGTAATGACACTTGAGAGAAGGTCATGAAGCTTATCTTTGTCATATTGATACTTGGGATCTAGCCTGGCTTTGACACTTGCAAAGGGTGAAGAAGGACCTTTGTGCTTCCCTTTGTACTCTATTGCTCCATCAACAAGCCCCAAGGGATGCAAACACAAAGTCATAGGAGATGAAAAAATGGTGGGAGGGTGGTTTTGTTTCTTCTTCCTCTTCTTCTTGTCAACAAAATTATTTGCTTTACCCAAACCCCCTTCTCTAGAATCTCCTTTGAGGTCATCAAATAAAGAGTCTAAACACTCACCATCCAAAATATCCTCATCAAGCTTTGCAGTCTCTTTAATCCCCACTTTATCAACTTGGAGCTCTTGATGTTGATCATTCAAGTCTCTATGCTCTTCCTTAGTTGCCACTTCTTCACTAGTGATTGTTCCACAAAACATTGTAGAGGAAGGTTTGATAGGATAGGATGTGTTGGGATTCACATGAAGAAGAGTTACTCTCTTATTTGGAAAATCAATGCTTGCCCCCACAGTGTTGAGAAAGGGAGTTCCTAGTATGAGAGGGAGCCTGTTGGTTTCTTTCATCTCAACTACCATGAAGTCTGTTGGAACTGTGCAATCACTAACCTTGAGTGGATAGTTCTCAGTCAAACCAAGTGGAGATTTTAAGGAAGCATCTCCAAACATGATGGAAGAAGAGGGCTGCTTCATATCTTTGATCCTAAGACTTTTTACCATCTCAAGTGATATTACATTAACACTTGCTCCTGAATCACATCAGGCCTCATCAAGTTGTAAAATACCAAGTGAGCAAGGTATAGTAAATCTGCCTGGATCTTCAAGCTTGGAAAGTGTTTTTGGTCTGGGTTGTTGTTCATGATATCTTGTGTTTTTATGAGTTTTTAAAGCTTAATTCTTCATTGTTTTGTGCATATTCATGAGCATTTAGGTTGTTTAGGCTTCATTGTGCATCAAGTTGGTATCTCAGGTATTGGAATGGAGATGTGCAAGGAAAGTGTGCTTTGGAGCCAAATCAGTCAAGGATTTGCAAGGAAATGGGAATGAAGGCAAGAAGGCCAAACAATCGACCAGCCAATCGACCATTTGATCGATCACCGCATCACCAGATTCTCGGACTTTAAGCAATCGAGCAAGCAATCGACCATTTGGTCGATCAGAAATACTCGGACTTCTCGGACATGGCACAGGACAAAACGATCGACCGATGAGATTGACCAGATGGTCGATCATGACGCGAACCGAAACTTCGGAGACCAGAATGATCGATCGAGCAATCGACCAATTGATCGATCGAGGCGCATGCGAGACTTCAGACTTCAAGGTGCAAGACTTCAGAGACTTGAGCGATCGACCTACCGATCGACCAAATGGTCAATCACGGAGGAGGACCAATCGACCAAATGGTCGATCATGTGGTCGATCATGTGCCATTTTGAGACCAAAACCCTGTTTGTTCCGGTTTTCTCTGAATTGTTTAATTTTAATCCGGTTTGTTCCAGTTTAGTTTATGTTTTCCTATAAATACTCCAACCCTATTAAGGGTAGACTTATCTCAGATCTCATCTCTTATCTCTTATCTTATCATTTATCTCTTGTATTAGTTTTTGTTAAGTAGCCACCTAGGGTTCTTAAGCATTTCCATACTTGGTTTTGTTGAATCTTTGGTAGATTTTCCAGTTTTAATATCAGTTTGTCTTTCAAATCTCTTAATCTACAAGCTTTTATTATGATTTCACAAAGACAAACCTCTTTCCTTTGTGTGATCATGATGATTAGTGAGTAGATATTTTTAGGACTTTGGGCTTGGTAGATTAGGGAGATAGATGGTTGATCTTTGATGTCTAGGACTTTATTTATGCATTTCCTATCTTGATTAGTGATAATAATGCTAGATAGCTTTGATCAAGCTTGATTCTAGACATTAGGATTTTCATGCCCACAAGGTGTTTGATGAAATTCCTGAATTAAACTATTCAAGAGCTTTGCATACCTAGCCAATGGAAATTGATGATTACGGTTCTTAGTGGTATTTAAACTTGATATTAATGCATGCTTGCCTTGTGATTACCTTTGGAAATTCTTGATTATCACTTGATTAGCATAGAATCTCTATCATGGAAATGGATTGATTTGCATAAGTGTTCTTAACCATTGGATTGTTCTTGATTGTTACCTTGATATCTAGGATTGATTAGCTATCTCCCAAGTCAATTACCTTGCCCAAGGTTCTCTTGTTTTATCTTGATTTTAGAATTGTTCTTAGTTGTGTGTTTGCTTGCTTTTAGTTTGTTTGTTTGCTTTATTTAAACTTGATACTTAAAACAAACCCCTTTCTTATTAGCTTAGATTAAGCATTCATGTGTATTCCTAGTGTGTTGATCATTGCAAACTGAGGTTCGATAATTTAATTGATACTGGAATTTACTACATCAATTTGGCGCCGTTGCCGGTTTGCAATTGCATTTAACCATTAGGATTTCATCTTTGCATGAGACTAGGCCATTTAATTTTGCAAATATGATTAGCTTCATGCATCTAGTTGAGATGATGAATTCACTTTTGCTTGTTGTTTCTAATTTGTCTTCCTTGATTCTCTTATGCTTTCAAAGGTACTCAAACAAAAATAAGAAGAATGGAAAGACAAGGTACGGTGTTGGCTGTGAACAATCAAACAAGAATTACTAAAGCTCCAAAACCTCAAGTACTGGTAACAAATCCGAGTCAACCTCAAGAGAACACATTGACAATAGGATGCTTTGATGCTCCTTATCATGAGCCAAGATATGGAATTCGACCTCCTCCCATAGAAGCCAATGCTTATGAAATCAAGCCAAGTTTGATTAGATTGATTCAAGGCTCTAAGTTCTTGGGACTAGCTATGGAGAATCCCTATGATCATTTGGACTCCTTTGAGAGGATGTGTAGCACATTTAGGATTGGAGGTGTGCCCAGTGATAGTATCAAGCTCATCTTATTTCCATTTTCTCTTGGAGAGAAAACAAGTCAATGGGAGGGAACTATCCCATCTCATTTGGTCAATTCCTGGGATGATTGTAAGAAGATCTTCCTTCTCAAGTTCTACTCCAAGCAAAGAACAGCTCAAGTGAGAAATGACATAATGAGTTTTAAGCAAGAAATTCATGAAAGCTTCAATGAAGCATGGGGAAGACTTAAGGGATATATTCGAGATTGCCCACATCATGGAATCAACAAGCAAGCTATATTAAGTATCTTATATGGAGGAGTTAAAAAGGAGCTCAAATTGACATTGGACATGGCTAGCAAAGGAAGTTTTTCAAACCTCACCATCGAACAAGGAGAGTTGCTTGTTGAGAATTTGGCTCAATGTGATCAAAGATACTATGAGGAGGACTATGATAGAGTCCCAAGAGATGGTGGAGACAAGACTGAGCAAAGAAGATATAAACACAGAGATTATAACCAAGCTTCCCCACCTTTAAAGCTTCAAGGAAAGTCTTCTATTCAACTTCCCCTTCAAGATAATGAAGTGAGTGCCATGTTGAAACGAGTTTTAGAAGGCCATAATAAAGGTTATACGGATTTGAGTAAGAGTGTTGTTGAGCTGCACAATAAGATGGATGGGGTGTACAATGAACTTGATCATAAGATCATTAGCTTGGCTTCTCACAGGAAAATTGTTGATCTTAAGGTGCCTCACACCTCTTCTACTTCAAATAATACAAGTGGACTATTACCAGGTGAATCCAAAGCTACCCCCAAGGAGTTTTGCAATGCTATCTTCACAAACAATTTGGATATGGTTGATGAGAATGAGAAAACGGTACAAGAAACTTCTAGGCTTTCATATGGTTCTTTTGTTGAGCAATCAGTAGTTGATAGCAATGGAGAAGAACCAAGGATTTTGAAGGATCAACAAGAAGATGTCAAAGTTGTGAATGTGATGAATGGAGATACTCTACAACTTGCTAATTGTGGTGAAGAAATTTTGGATGGTGAGTGTTTAGACTCTTTATTTGATGACCTCAAAGGAGATTCTAGAGAAGATGATTTGGATCAAGCAAATAAAGTTGTTGACAAGAAGAAGAGGAAGAAGAAACAAAACCACCTTCCCACCATTGTTTCTTCTCCATTGACTTTGTGTTTGCATCCCTTGGGGCTTGTTAATGGAACAATAGAGTACAAAGTGAAGCACAAAGGTTCTTCTTCACCCTTTGCAAGTGTCAAAGCCAAGCTAGCTCCCAACTATCATTATGACAAGGATAAGCTTCATGAACTTCTCTCAAGTGACATTACTTTCAACCTCCAATCTCCTTCCACCAATTCAACAGGATCTCAAGGGAGCACTAAAGCTCCTCCTATCACTCCATTCCCTAAATTTCACAACTAGGGCCAAGGTATGGTCCTCACTTCCCATTGTATATATCATTTGAGTCTTGTTTTCTTTATTTGGTTAGTCTTTCTCTTGGACTCTTCTCACACAGGGACTGTGTGAATTAAGTTTGGGGGAGAGACTAGCCATCTAACATTGTGTTCTGTTTTGATTTTCATGTTTTGTGTGATGCATTGTTAATAGCTATGTTTTGAGAAAAATCAAAAAACTTTTGAAAATTTAAAAAAAAACAAAAACAAATGCATGTAGCTTTGCATAATCATTCTTGTGTTTATGATTGAGTCTAGAAGCATTTAGTATGCATTTTCATTTGCATTTGCGATAATAATGAAATTTCCTTGTAAAGGTTGAGTTTTAGGATTGAACCCACAGCCCTCATTTATAGTTCATTGGTGCTTGTTTAATCTTTGGGAAAAAATGAAGAATCTAGGCTTAAAAGCATTGTGTCACTTGAAAGCATTTTCTTCTAGTGTAAAGCTTGCTTGATAATTGCTGCATCTCTATATTATTTGGACTTTAATTTGATCTTTAAATTATCTTGCATATGGACTATGAATGCTTGCTCATGGAATTTTCATTTGGGTTAACTATCTCTATTTGCCACTCTATTTAGTTTAACCCAATCTCTTGCCACACCTTTGAACCCCAGCCTTTTCTTTCAAGCATTGTATTGATTTGTTGAGTGAGGCCTTTTCTTGATAATGCTATAGGTTGTGAAATCTTGAGAGTATTGAGAATGACAAAGAACTGGCTCTTGTTTTTAGCTAGGCTTGGAATCTTTATAGCTGGCTAATAGGACTGGTTTTGAAAGAAATAGGTGGTTAGAATGTTGATTTGGGTTCAAGTTTGGGAACAAGAGAGAATAAGAAAGAAAATGAGCTAGTGTTTAAAGCAAGAATAGCCTTAGACATTCAATAAAAAAAATAAAGGAATAAGACCATAAGTAAAGAAGAAAAAGGGGTTAAGTTGAATAAGGTTGAGCTTTTGGGTTTAAAAGGAAGATAAGAAAGATAAGAATAAGGGGTAGAAAAGCTTTTAGGTGGGTAGAAAATCAAGAGCTAAGCTTTGTATGCCCAAATTATTATTGGTTTTAGATAGATTTCATGACTGTCTAGCATTCCTCTTTGTTTGAGAGTTAACCACCCAAAAACACCAATATCCAACCACTTTGTAAACAGCCTTTACCTTAAACCAATTGAGCTTGATTTGTTTTCCATTTGCAAGATCACACCAAACACTTTAATGAATGTGAAAGAGATGTTCAATAGGATTGCAAGTCTTTGCCAATAGATAGAAGATGAACTAGAGTGATGCATTGTGTTAAGCTTAGAAAAATATTTGTAAGGACTTTGATTAATCTTAGCACCATTGAACTACATCTTAGGACTTTGGTTTGAATCCTTTGTCTCATGCCTTGTGGCTCTGAGTCCCATCTTTAAACCTCTCTCCCTTGTTTTTCACTTGGTTTTTGCTAGAGGACTAGCAATGTATAAGTTTGGGGGAGTTGATATCTTCTGTTTTTATGAGTTTTGAAAGCTTAATTCTTCATTGTTTTGTGCATATTCATGAGCATTTAGGTTGTTTAGGCTGCATTGTGCATCAAGTTGGTATCTCAGGTATTGGAATGGAGATGTGCAAGGAAAATGTGCTTTGGAGCCAAATCAGTCAAGGATTTGCAAGGAAATGGGAATGAAGGCAAGAAGGCCAAACAATCGACCAGCCAATCGACCATTTGGTCGATCACCGCATCACCAGATTCTCGGACTTCAAGCAATCGAGCAAGCAATCGACCATTTGGTCGATCAGAAATACTCGGACTTCTCGGACATGGCACAGGACAAAACGATCGACCGATGAGATCGACTAGATGGTCGATCGTGACGCGAACCAAAATTTCGGAGACCAGAATGATCGATCGAGCAATCGACCAATTGATCGATCGAGGCGCATGCGAGACTTCAGACTTCAAGGTGCGAGACTTCGGAGACTTGAGCGATCGACCTACCGATCGACCAAATGGTCGATCACGGAGGAGGACCAATCGACCAAATGGTCAATCATGTGGTCGATCGTGTGCCATTTTGAGACCAAAACCCGGTTTGTTCCGGTTTTCTCTGAATTGTTTAATTTTAATCCGGTTTGTTCCGATTTTGTTTATGTTTTCCTATAAATACTCCAACCCTATTAAGGGGAGACTTATCTCAGATCTCATCTCTTATCTCTTATCTTATCATTTATCTCTTGTATTAGTTTTTGTTAAGTAGCCACCTAGGATTCTTAAGCATTTCCATACTTGGTTTTGTTGAATCTTTGGTGGATTTTCCAGTTTTAATATCAGTTTGTCTTTCAAATCTCTTAATCTACAAGCTTTTATTATGATTTAACAAAGACAAACCTCTTTCCTTTGTGTGATCATGATGATTAGTGAGTAGATCTTTTTAGGACTTTGGGCTTGGTAGATTAGGGAGATAGATGGTTGATCTTTGATGTCTAGGACTTTATTTATGCATTTCCTATCTTGATTAGTGATAATAATGCTAGATAGCTTTGATCAAGCTTGATTCTAGACATTAGGATTTTCATGCCCACAAGGTGTTTGATGAAATTCCTGAACCAAACTATTCAAGAGCTTTGCATACCTAGCCAATGGAAATTGATGATTAGGGTGCTTAGTGGTATTTAGACTTGATATTAATGCATGCTTGCCTTGTGATTACCTTTGGAAATTGTTGATTATCACTTGATTAGCATAGAATCTCTATCATGGAAATGGATTGATTTGCATAAGTGTTCTTAACCATAGGATTGTTCTTGATTGTTATTTAGATATCTAGGATTGATTAGCTCTCTCCCATGTCAATTACCTTGCCCAAGGTTCTCTTGTTTTATCTTGATTTTAGAATTGTTCTTAGTTGTGTGTTTGCTTGCTTTTAGTTAGTTTGTTTGCTTTATTTAAAGTTCCTTATAGCTAGTTGATACTTAAAACAAACCCCTTTCTTATTAGCTTAGATTAAGCATTCATGTGTATTCCTAGTGTGTTGATCATTGCAAACTGAGGTTCGATAATTTAATTGATTGAGAAAAGTACTACATCAGTTCACTTGGTGAATCAAAGGTTCCCATGATTTCTTTCACCGTCTCTCTGTTTGTTAGAATAGCTTTGATGAACTCTATATGGAGAGGAACTTGAGACA
The DNA here is from genome assembly GCA_023657505.1 of Camelina hispida. Classification (NCBI taxonomy): domain Eukaryota; kingdom Viridiplantae; phylum Streptophyta; class Magnoliopsida; order Brassicales; family Brassicaceae; genus Camelina; species Camelina hispida. Next base: position 24,968,194 of record CP094637.1, read on the forward strand.
AGCTATCCACATAAGGCAAAGGTGCTCCAACTCTATTCATATTAGCTTTGAAACTTGAGAGCACTTTCTTTTTGGCCTCTGTAAGAACCCTTTGTGAAAATGGAACTGGAGGACTATAAAGAGGAAGAGCAACAATTGGTGCATCATTCTTTTTAACCTCCTTGGTGACTATCTCATTACCCCTTGACCCTTTCTCAGTTTTCTCAACTTTAGCAACCACCAAACTCTCAACAGCATAACCATATAGAAGAGCAGAGATCTCTTCAATAGACCTTTCATTCTCATTAGCATGGCGATCCATTTTTGATTTTTTGAAACTCATACTAGTAACCTTGTTCACTTCTTGCTTGAAGATGGCATTGCAAAACTCCTTTGGGTTTGGTTCCGGTTTTCCCGGTAGAGAACCCATTTGTCTTGTTGAAGAGGAAGAAGCTTGTCCCTGGACCTGTGTTTGCAACCTCTCAATCTTGGCATTTAACTCACCATATACATTCTCAAATTTGTGGTGCATGGCTTTCATTTGTGTGGCAAGTTCAATGGCACCTCTTCCTTGTCCTTCTAGGAGTTGTCTAAGTAGAGCATTTGTGTCATCTACTTGACCTTGAGGATGTGGCGCATTCATTTGTTGCTGAGGTGGGGAATAGCTTTGAGGTTTGGCTTGGTAGTTCCCTTGAGGTTGAAACTGATAGCTGGGTTGGGAAGGAAAACCATGAGGTTTTTGTGGTGGATAAGTCTGATCTTGTAGGTTCTCCACATTGGTGCTGCGGTAAGAGAGGTTAGGGTAGTTGCGGTAATTAGGATTGAACTTGTTATACCCTTGGCCACCTACATAGTTGACTTCTGCTTGACCTTCAACACAAGCTTCCATATCTTCTTGATAAAGTTCACATTCATTGACAAAGTGAACTTGCTTTTCATTTGCAATCATCATCTTATCCATCTTGTCATTCAAAGCTTTGATCTCCTTGCGGTGCTGCTCATTCATATCAGAATGATCTCTTGTATTTCTATCATAATCCTCTCCATAGTTCCCATCACTTTGAGCAAGATTCTCCACCAAAGTCATACCAACATCAACATCTTGGCCAAGAAAGTTACCATTACTTGTTGTGTCAAGTAACATCCTTATCTTTGGTAGCACCCCTCTGTATAATGTCCTGAGAAGAGACTCCTTGGAGAAACCATGATGAGGACATTGCATAGTATAGCCCTTGAATCTCTCCCATGCCTCACAAAAACTCTCATTTCCCTTTTGAGCAAAGCTTGATATTTCATTCCTTAACCTTACTGTTCTTGTAGTAGAGAAAAACATGGATAGGAAAGCTCTCTTGCATTGATCCCATGAGGTGACTGAACCCACTGGTAGGTTCTTCTCCCAAGGCCTAGCTCTATCTCCAAGAGAAAACGGAAAGACGCGGAGCTTGAATGCATCTTCCGAGATACCATTGATTTTTACTGTCTCACACATTATATCAAACTGATCCAAGTGGTCAAGAGGGTCTTCCATAGGCAAACCATGAAATTTTGATCTCTGCACCATGTTGATAAGACTTGACTTGATCTCATAGTTATTGTTCTCAACAGGAGGTGCTCTAATTCCCATGCGGTTCCCATGAATGTTTGGTTGATCAAAAGTTCTAATGACTCTTGGTTGTCTTGTAGGATGGAGAGGAGCTTGGTCATCATTGTGCTTGTCATTTCCATTATGACCAGCAGCAGGAGGGTGATTGTTGTCCATAGCTTGTCTTGCTTACCGGCGGTCTTCTCTTTCAAAACGGTGAATGTCTTCAACACGCTCAACTAAATTGGCTTGGCCTTGACTTCTCAAGTTCATACACCTTGCAAAAGAGAATTCAAAACACCAAAGCATACCAAGTAAGTAACAATGTAAAGTAAATGACAAGGCTCAAGCAAAGTTGAAATCCTAATGGTCAAATTGAATGCAAATGGGCAACGACGCCAAATTGATGTAGTACTTTTCTATCAATTAAATTATCAATCCACAATTTGCATTAATCAACTCACTAAGAATACACAAAGATGCTTAATCTATTCTCAAATAGGAAAAGGTTCTTTTGTAACAATCTTAACTAACAAACTGATTCAAAGACAGAAAACAAGATAATTCAAACAACGCAAACTCAAAGAAACAGAACACAACTAGCAACAAGCTTTAAATCAAGATTAAACAAGTGAACCTTGGACAAGGTAATTGACTTGGGAGATAGCTAAACAATCCTAGATGTCTAAGCAACAATCAAGAACAATCCTATGGCTAAGAACACTTATGCAAATCAATCCATTTCCATGATAAAGATCCTATGCTAATCAAGTGATAATCAACAATTTCCAAACGAAATCACAAGGTAAGCATGCATTAATATTAAGTCTAAATACCACTAAGCACCCTAATCACCAATTTCCATTGGCTAGGAATGCAAAGCTCTTGAATAGTTTGGTTCAGGAATTTCATCAAACAACTTATGGGCATGAAAATCCTAATGTATAGATTCAAGCTTAATCAAGGCTATCTAGCATTATTAACACTAAAAAAGATAGGAAACACATAAATGAAGCTCTAGACATCAAAGATCAATCATCTATCTCCCTAATCTACCTAGCCCAAAGTTCTAAGGATCTACTCACCCATCATCATGATCACACAAAGGTAAGAGTTTGATCTTTTTGAAATCATAATAAGAGATTATAGATTAAGAGATTTGAAGAAGAAATTGCTATTAAGAACTTAGAAGTACTCAATCAATCAAAAAAGCAAGAGTAAACAAGCTTAAGAACCCTAAAAAGCTCCTAAACAAAAGATAAGATAAAGGATAAGTACAAAAAACTAAGAATATGGCGATGGCGATTGCGATGACGATGTGGTGCTGCAGATTTTAAAATGGGTGTGCCTGTCGATTCTGGGGGAGGGAGAGATGGTCTCTCACTCTCTTGTCCAGCTGTTTGGTCTCGAGGATGGAGTGGATCTCCTTCTCTGAGTTTGGTTATGATCTGTCTTGTATGGTCAGGATTGGATCTCAAGAAGGAAAATCGGGGCTTTATGGGTTTTAATTCTGTGATCTTGCTGGATCTGGAGGTGATTGGAGTCCTGATTCTGCTTTTTGGTGAGATCCTGTTTGAGCAGATTAGGTCTTTTTCAAGGGATTCAAGTATGCTTTGGTTGGCGATATATCTATTACAGATCGGGAGGTGGATCTCCTTGTCCTTCTACTATGGTGTTCTTTGGAAACTGATGTTCATATATTTTACCTTGTTTTCCCTTAGTTTATTTACATCTTTTGCATTTTTTGCTAGCCATTTTCACCATTATTGTGTAGCTTTAGCACTAATCATGCATTAGGGTTTAGTTGCATTGCATTTGCATATTTTCATGCATAAACAGGTGATTTTGGAGCTTAAGGAGCATGAAAGCAATGGAGAAGAGATGTGGAGCAATCATGAGGAGGAAACAAGGGAGTTAAGGCTGAAACAACAAGGTCAGGAGTCCAACTCGACCGCACACTCGACCAGACACTCGACCGTGTGCTGAGGAGGACTCGACCGAGTGGAGATTGCACGTGAGAAGACAGCTCGACCGAGCACAGGTCGAGTTGACCAAGCCGTTGACTGCTTTGACTTTTTCTATTTTTAGGGCTTCCACCTTCCCACCTATATAAGACCTTGTACCTGCAGCCACCAAAGAGTACAGCTTTTTAGATATTCTCTAAACCTAGTTTTTACCTTTTTTAGCTTTATTCCTTATGCATTTTATATTTTTAGATCTTGTACTTTCTTAAGAAAAAGACTAGATTCTATATTTTGTTGGTTCAATAACTTTCAAGATATTAAGAATCTGAGTTTGATCCTTTCATCAATAATATAGATCTTTGTTTCATCTTTCTAATAATGCAAGTTTCAATATTTTCTGGGTTTATGATTTGTTTGATCATGTCTTGTTGTGAGTAGTCTTCTTAGGATCTTGAGGATGGGTTAGGAAGGATTGATCTTGAGGTTTGTGTGACTTGGTCAAGCTTGATTGTTGTAGATCTCTTCTAGGCTAGATGATCTTAATGCTGATTCTATATCTGAGAGGGTAGAGTCTGATTTCAAGCTTCTTAGCATCACACCAATGTTTAGGAAGCATACATAAGGCTAGATCTAGAGCTTACCATTAGGCTTGCTAAGAGTTTAGAGGTCTTGTTTGGTTTGAGATGTATTGCTTAATGCCTACTTGTGTAGATTCTCTACTGTGTGAGAACAAGTCTAGAATTGCATAGGTTTGATTGTTTCTTGACCATGAGAGTGGGAGAAACTTGTCTTAGATTTATATGTCTAGAGGTTAGCTCAAAGTTTGCTTGAGATTTGTTGACCAAGTTAGATAGCCACAATGATCAGTTCTTCCCATGAATCCATCCTCAGGAACCTTCTTTGTTTATTGAATTTAAAGTCTTAATCTTGTAGCTTGCTTGTTATTTGATTCGTTCTTGCATTGCTCTGTTTTTATTGTGTTGCTCTGTTTTCACGTTTAAGTCCAACTCGATCACTCACTCGACCTACACTCGGTCGAGTGCTTACTCGAGCTCATCCCCAGATTTCTTGTTTATGATCTGTAGTTGTCCTTTCTTATCTTCTGTTTCATTCCTGTTTAATTTCCATTGCATTCACTTAGCATCTAGTTCATTACTTGTCTTGCATTAGTTCATATCTAGTGTTTACAGTTTCTGTTTCTGTTCTTAGTTCATAATCATTCTATCTCATTTGCATTTAGTACTTAGTTCTTGTAGTTTACTTTCTGCACTTTACATTTTCATCTTAGGATTGTTAGTGACAAACATTCTTTACACTTGTCTTAACTTAGATTCATATGCACATCTTATCTGTTCACAAACACTCATTTAGGATTGATACCTCTTGTACTGCAATAGCATAAGGGGAATTGAAACACCCATCCATCATTTCATTACATATACACATCATCATCCACCCACCCAAATATTTTTGTTTCAATTTGGCGCCGTTGCCCATTTGAGTGTGTTTTTGTGACATTTAGGATCCATATTAGTCTAAGATTAAGTTCGTTTATACACTTGTGAGGTTGCTGTGCTTGAATCTTGTGTTTCTGGGTTGAAGTTCCATTTCAGGTACCACTCGACCAGCCACTCGACCACCACTCGACCGAGTCGTGATCGAGCACCCGATCGAGCCTCATTTAACCTCATTTTCCAGTCGACCTACACTCCTACTTGAGCTTGTGCTCAGTCGCTTGCCTGGCAAAAATCGTTTGTGTTTGTTGATGCACACAAGGTCCAAAGGAAAGGACAATCTTCTGAGGCATAGTGACAACATCAACAGGCTGACCAAGGGATTGGGATCCAAGAAAAGGAGAGTTGTTCAGGACCAACAAGAGGTTATAATAGCTATGGATCATCAGGATCAGGTTCAGAGACCAAGGAACATTGGTGCTGGAGATGCACCTAACACTCACAACCAAAGGGCTGGAATTGTGCCTCCAACTGTTCAAAATAACAACTTTGAGATCAAGAGTGGACTGATTTCCATTATTCAGGCCAATAAATTCCATGGATTGCCAATGGAGGACCCACTTGATCACCTTGATTAGTTTGATAGGATATGCAGCCTTACAAGGATCAATGGTGTAAGTGAGGATGGTTTTAAGCTGAGGTTGTTCCCTTTCTCACTTGGGGACAAAGCTCATTTATGGGAGAAGACTCTGCCCACTGGTGCTATCACTACTTGGGATCAATGCAAGAAGGCTTTCTTGGCCAAATTCTTCTCTAATGCTAGGACAGCAAGGCTGAGGAATGAGATCTTTGGATTTGCTCAAAAGAACAATGAGACCTTTTGTGAAGCTTGGGAGAGATTCAAAGGATATCAGACTCAATGTCCTCATCATGGTTTCAGCAATGAATCACTCTTGAGTACCTTGTATAGAGGAGTGCTTCCAAAGATAAGGATGTTGCTTGACACAGCTTCTAATGGCAACTTCCTCAACAAGAATGAGGAAGAAGGCTGGGAATTAGTTGAGAATCTTGCTCAGTCAGATGGCAACTATAATGAAGACTATGATAGGACCATAAGGAGCTCCTCAACTGATCAAGAAGACAAGTATAAGAAGGACTTGAAGATGGTCAATGAAAAGTTTGACAAGATCCTTCTTAGCCAGTCCAAGTCTATTCACTTCATTGGTGAAGAAGAAGCTCAAGTTCAAGAGGGGGAGACTGAGTTTGATGAGTTGTGTTACATGCAGAATCAAGGAGGATTCAAAGGCTACAACCAAGGAGGTTTCAAGACCAACAACCTCTCTTATAGGAGTACCAATGTGGCTAATCCTCAAGACCAAGTCTATCCACCTCAACAGCGTCAACAGCAACAAACCTACATCCCCAAACAAAAACACCAAGTGTTCCAGCCTCAGTTGTGTCCCCCACCAGGGTTTCAGACTAACCAAGGCCAAGAACAAGACTTAAGAGCTATGATGCAACAATTGTTGATTGGGCAAACACAAGGTAAGATTGAGGAGGCCAAGCAGTTTGCTGAGTTGAACCAAAGGTTAACATCACAGTACAATGATCTGAATATGAAGTTTGAGGGTCTTAATTCAAGAGTGAAGTATATGGAGGGTAACATAGCATCCACTTCAGCTCCAAAACCCAACCAACTCCCTGGAAAAGCTGTTCAAAATCCAAGGGAGTTCACAGCCAAAGTCATTCTAATTGAAGAGGAAGAAGTCACTGAGGACAGTGAAGTCCAAGTTTGGGGGAATTCATCAGTTACTGAAGCCCCAAGTGACATTTGTGCAAAGCAACAGGAACCCGCAGGAGAACTCGACCAGGAACTCGAGCAGCCACTCGACCGAGTGCATGCTCGAGTGATCGATCGAGCTGAGGACTCCGAAACTGTCAAGCCTGCTAAGTACATTCCTCCTGCTTACAAGCCTCCACTGCCATTCCCTGGGCATTTCAAAGCACAGAGGATCAAGGAGTTAAAGGAAATTATTGAGAAAAAGGCAATGTTGGCAAAGCAACAAGAGGAAGAAAGGGTTTTGAAGAAAGAAGCTTTGGTTGAGAAAGAGGAACATGTGTCAGCTATTCAAGAGATCATCATAGCTTACCAAGAAGAGGAGAGAGGACCTGCCTTGGAACAGTCTGAACCATATCCTCTCTACAAAACTTTTTTGCTTGACTTGTCTAAGAAGATGGCTGAAGCTCAAGATGAGAAGGATCTTGAGAACCTTGGAGGAGTGATCATTCCAGTAAAGCTTAAGGACCCTGGACCATTTTATTTGCCCTGCACAATCAGTTACCTCCACTACAATCAATGCCTTTGTGATTTGGGAGCTTCAACAAGTGTAATGCCATACTCCCTAGCTCAAAAGCTTGGGAGAACTGATTTCAAATCCACTAACCTCCATGTGTGCCTAGCTAATGGGACAAATAGAGAGGTAGTTGGAAGGTTGGAGAATGTCCCACTCAAGATAGGGAAGGCAAGGGTTCACACTGATTTTGTGGTCATAGATATGGACAAGGAGCCTGAAGATCCAATCTTGTTAGGGAGGCCATTCTTAGCTACTGTTGGAGCAGTAATAGATGTTAGGGAAGGTCTTGTGACCTTGAACATTGCTGAGGACACAGTCATGAAGTTCAACATCTATAACCCAACCAACCTGCCTACCATTGATGATCAACCCTTCACTATCAAGGAGAGAGTTGATCATGAGGTTTTCAAGGATGAAGGAGACCCTAAGGCTGAGCTCCCACTTCAAGAGGATTCTGTTGAGAAGCTTAAGAGGTCAGTTCAAGAGCTGTCTAGTATGGTTGAGGATCTCAAAGTCAAGCTGAGCAAGAGGTCTTTGAGGAAAGCAAGACCTAGGCTCAAAATCAAGAAGAAGTATGGTTTGAGTGCTAAGGGTGAGGTGATCAAGGATCAACTTCACAGTGACCAAGAGGTTCCAGGGAGGATTTCATCACCTCCTTGGTATCTAGATCAAGTTTAAGAAGGAAACCAAAGTCAAGCTTAGTGACTTTAAACAAGCTCACTAGGGAGGAAGTCCCTAAGGTATCCTTTGTAAATATGGTTTAATTTCTTAGTAGTTTTGATGTGTTTTCTTTTATGTTTTTGTTGGACAGGCTTTTAGTGAAAATGTAGTTGGTTAAGGAGAGTTGTGGACTTGGAGAAGAAGACTCGCAGGCCCACTCGACCACTCCACAAGAGGTACTCGGCCGAGCTGGGTATAATAAAGCCCATTTCATCTTCAAATCGTTAGGACGATCAAGTGGAGGGAAGAACAAGGAGAAAAATTTTGAAATTTCAAAATTTGTCAAGGAGCTCGACCACGTGCTGGTCGAGTGTGGGGTCGAGCTACAGCCAAAAGCAAGTCAAAGATTCCCAATTCAAATTTGAATGGTATGGACGCTCCACCCTTGTCTTCTTGTCCCCTTGGCTTCTTTAAATAACCCTTGCACGATCCTAAGACTCTCACATTCTCTCATTTGCTCAAAACTTTTAAATTCAAGCTTTAAAATCTCTCTCAAAGTTTATATCTTGCTCAAGCTTTGTTCTTTCAAGTTTTTGGGTCACTAACCTATTAACTTTGAGCTTTGAGTTTATTCTCTTCAGTTTCTTTTGAAAATGTCTTCCAAGATGACCAAGAAGTCTCACCAAACCGCTGCAAGCTCCATGGAACGTCGTGATGCTGACCTTGAATCAAGAGGTGAAGCTGGGAGAGCCACTCGACGGAGCACTCGATCGACCACTCGACCGAGTGTTCGTTCGAGCAGTCGGTCGAGCCAGGTGCCGTATCCAAGGAGAGATTCAGTTGAGGAAGATCCTGAGAGGACTGAGAGTGAGGAGGAAAGGGAGCCCACTCTTAATGAGTTTATGAGGAGACACAAGGCCAAAGGGAAGAGGCCAGCTGTTGAAGTGGAGCAAGAAGAGAGTGAAAGTGAAAGTGAGGAAGAGAGTGAAAAAGAAGAATTGATGGATGATGGAGAGGCTGAGTCTTGTGGGCTGTCAAAGAGGCAGATTTATGATGCCTTCATGAGGATGGAGTTTCTGGGAACTAGATATCCTCACAAGGAGACCATGGAGAAGCTTGCCATCAATGAGGATGTGGAATATCTCTTTGAGAAGAGCAATCTCACCAAGTTCATGGGGCTGTGTATGGAAGGCTACAAAGAGGAAAGCTGTGAGTTCCTAGCCACTGTTAAGCTGCACACATATGCAAGGAAGAGTGCTGAAAATGGAGCTGGTCACATCTCTTTTACCATCAAAGGGAAGAAGCATGAACTTTCAATGAAAGAGATAGCAAATGTCTTTGGATTTGAGGTTGGGAGCAGTAGGAATTTGATGATTCCAAGAGAAGAACTGTTAGCTGTGTGGGAAACCATTGGGGATGACAAGTACTACTCATCCTCTAACTCCAAGAGCTCAAGGATAAGGAGCCCAGTCCTAAGGTACTTCCACAAAGCTCTTGCCAATATTTTCTTTGCAAGAAAGGAAACTGGGAACATCAATGAGGGGGAGCTAAAGATGATTGACTTGGCCCTCAATGGAGTTATATTTCAAGCAAGGAATGGGACCATCATCCTTGGGAGCACAATGGAGACTGACCTAGGAATGGTGCTCATTGACCACATGATTCAATTGAGAAGTTGGGTAGGGAAGTTGGAGAACAAAGGGTCAAGAGGGGCACTTACCATTGGAGGCATCATCACTCCAATCCTTCAAGCTGCTAGAGTTCAACTTAGAGGAGAAAGTGTCTCACCAAGATGGGTTGACTCAAGCTACCTCACTTCTACTCTTATCCTAGCCAAGGAGATGCATCAAGGGAACCACATCTTCAACTTTGAGCTTCCAACACTTGGGAAAAAGCAACTCATATTGCCTAACCAAGAGCTCACCACCATTCAAGAAGGAGCCAACATTGATTTTTGGCCAGCTGAGGAGCATTGGTTTGATGGAGTGATTCAACATAGAGTTGAGGAAGCTGGGAATGCACAAGTAGCTGATGGAGAGGAACAGTTCTACTTTGAAGATTATGAGCCTAATCCAAGAGATAGTAGAGGAGTGAGAGAGCATAGCAAGAGGTTGACATTGCTGCAAAAATGGAATAAGTGGCATGGGAAGAGGTTTGACAAGCTGAAGAAGAAGGTGACTAACATGGCTAAGTCCATCAAGGGACTAAAGAAGGAGATTGCTGAGCTGAAGAGTGGAAACTCATCTCCTAGCCAACATTCAAGCCCTTTGAGGAGAAGCAGCTCAACTAGAGAACTTTCAAGGGTTGTGAATCCTGTGGAACCAGCTAGGGCTTCAATGTATGAGCCAAATCAGAGGAAGAGGAGCTCAAGTACCCGAGAACATCAAGTTTCGAGGCACTCGACCAGGCAACTCGAGCACACACTCGACCAAGCACCCCCAATGCACTCGGCCGAGCACCTTCCCAGATCATTCTATGGCTTCCCACCTCCAGCTGCTTATCCAGGTTATCCATTATACCCTCCCTTCCCACCCCAATACTTTATGGATCCAGCACTGTACCAGCAGTACCAGGAGTACCAGACTCAACATTTGGAGACTCGCGGTCCATATCGACCCCCCCACTTGGACACGTACTCGACCGAGTCAAGATCGATTGGAGTCATCGAGCTGCCCCAAAGTCCTTCTCCAAGCCACCAGCCTGACCCCAACTACTCATATGACAGCATGCAGATGGATGTGGACAACTTCTTCTCCAATCCTTGAGGTAACACTATCACCTTACCATTGTTTATACCATAGCATTTCATATTGTGTTTTGTGTTGTGTTTAAATCTTGAATCCTCTCACAACTTTTTCACACAGAGGACTGTGTGATTTAAGTTTGGGGGAGGGTTTGGGATAGCATTTGATGTTGTGTTTTGTTTTCTTATTTCAAATTTTTAGCATAATCATGTTAGCATTTGCATAGCATCTAAGGCATAGAAAAACCCTAAAAATTTGAAATTTTTTTGCAAAAATCTTTAAAAAAAAAAGAGTGTTCATGTAGTTTGCATTGCATATTTAAGTATTTTGTTTAGCATATAGGACTGTTGCATTAGGGATCTATGATGAGTCTTTCCTTGTTAGCTTGCTTAATTCACTAGACTAGGATCAATGCCCAAGTTATTAGTACTTTGATGCTAGTTGAGTAGTAGGAAGCATAAGATTGAACCAAGCATTGAATTCTTGCGTTGTATCTGGTCTAAATTGAAGCTTGTTGAGATTTGAAACCATTTCCTATTTATAAGAACCTAATATTGACTTTTAATTATCAATGTGTGCTTTGCTTTAAACTCATGGATACCATATACATACTTGGATCATCTTTCTTCTTTTTACCACTCTTGTTGATCCAAGTAGCTGATTAAATCATTAAGATCAGTTCCCTTACCCCTAAACCAAACCTTCTTTCAAGCCTTGTTGATTCTTGAGTGTGTGAGGCCTATTTTTAGGATTGAGCTTGGTAGAAAGTGTTAGGTTTGAACTGACAAGAGTAAGACCTTGTGTAGTTCTAGTTTGCATTTTTCAAACTAGATAGGACTAGGTGATTCACTTGTTGGGTTTGGGACTTGGCTGTTATGAAAAGAAAAGAAAGAAAAGAGAAAGAAAAAGGGTAGAGTCTTTAAGAGGAGATTGTGTTTAAGCAATGTCTAGTGAAAGGATGGGAAGTAAAGTGTTGATTAAGATGGTTCTAGTTAAGGAAAGGAAAAGAAAGAAAAGAAAAGTTTAGCAAAATGCTTTTATGTCTTAAGAATAAGAAGAAAAGAGAACCATAGCAATAAGAAAGAATCCCCCATTCCACTAGAAAGATCAAATAAGAAACATCTCCTAAGACTTGAAAACCAAAAGAGAAAAGGGTTAAAGAGAAAAGAAGAAGTAAAGGGTAGCACTAGGATCATTTGGGTTTAGATTGTTAGGATAAACACTTTGGGTACCTTTGAGTAGACAAGGTTTTATTCTTGTATATGTCTAGGTGTTCTTACCTTTAGCATTCTTCTAAAGCTCAATCCATTTTCATGAGAGAACCTTGATATTGACAAGCCCCACTCTAAAAAGAGACCATCATTGTCTCAAAACCCTTTATTACCAAGCCAAATGAGTTTAAGCATTGCATAGAATTGATTCATGTTCTTGATTAATGAATGTTAAAGGAAATGGTTGATTTGAATGCATGTGGATATCTAAGGCTCAAATCAATAAAGGTTGTGAAATTTTTGTCTAAAGTCTTTATTTCCAGCTCATTCAACTTGCATCATAGTATTAGTAACTTGGACATTGATTCTAGATGGTCTATTTGCAAGCTTTAGAAGCTGAGATCCCACTTTCAAACCTCACTTACCTTCTTATGTCTAGCTTATTTGCTTGAGGGCAAGCAAAGACTAAGTTTGGGGGTGTTGATGTTCATATATTTTACCTTGTTTTCCCTTAGTTTATTTACATCTTTTGCATTTTTTGCTAGCCATTTTCACCATTATTGTGTAGCTTTAGCACTAATCATGCATTAGGGTTTAGTTGCATTGCATTTGCATCTTTTCATGCATAAACAGGTGATTTTGGAGCTTAAGGAGCATGAAAGCAATGGAGAAGAGATGTGGAGCAATCATGAGGAGGAAACAAGGGAGTTAAGGCTGAAACAACAAGGTCAGGAGTCCAACTCGACCGCACACTCGACCCGACACTCGACCGTGTGCTGAGGAGGACTCGACCGAGTGGAGATTGCACGTGAGAAGCCAGCTCGACCCCTAGCTCGACCGAGCACAGGTCGAGTTGACCAAGCCGTTGACTGCTTTGACTTTTTCTATTTTTAGGGCTTCCACCTTCCCACCTATATAAGACCTTGTACCTGCAGCCACCAAAGAGTCCAGCTTTTTAGATATTCTCTAAACCTAGTTTTTACCTTTTTTAGCTTTATTCCTTTTGCATTTTATATTTTTAGATCTTGTACTTTCTTAAGAAAGAAGACTAGATTCTATATTTTGTTGGTTCAATAACTTTCAAGATATTAAGAATCTGAGTTTGATCCTTTCATCAATAATATAGATCTTTGTTTTATCTTTCTAATAATGCAAGTTTCAATATTTTCTGGGTTTATGATTTGTTTGATCATGTCTTGTTGTGAGTAGTCTTCTTAGGATCTTGAGGATGGGTTAGGAAGGATTGATCTTGAGGTTTGTGTGACTTGGTCAAGCTTGATTGTTGTAGATCTCTTCTAGGCTAGATGATCTTAATGCTGATTCTATATCTGAGAGGGTAGAGTCTGATTTCAAGCTTCTTAGCATCACACCAATGTTTAGGAAGCATAGATAAGGCTAGATCTAGAGCTTACCATTAGGCTTGCTAAGAGATTAGAGGTCTTGTTTGGTTTGAGATGTATTGCTTAATGCCTGCTTGTGTAGATTCTTTACTGTGTGAGAACAAGTCTAGAATTGCATAGGTTTGATTGTTTCTTGACCATGAGAGGGGGAGAAACTTGTCTTAGATTTATATGTCTAGAGGTTAGCTCAAAGTTTGCTTGAGATTTGTTGACCAAGTTAGATAGCCACAATGATCAGTTCTTCCCATGAATCCATCCTCAGGAACCTTCTTTCTTTATTGAATTTAAAGTCTTAATCTTGTAGCTTGCTTGTTATTTGATTCGTTCTTGCATTGCTCTGTTTTTATTGTGTTGCTCTGTTTTCACGTTTAAGTCCAACTCGATCACTCACTCGACCTACACTCGGTCGAGTGCTTACTCGAGCTCATCCCCAGATTTCTTGTTTATGATCTGTAGTTGTCCTGTCTTATCTTCTGTTTCATTCCTGTTTAATTTCCATTGCATTCACTTAGCATCTATTTCATTACTTGTCTTGCATTAGTTCATATCTAGTGTTTACAGTTTCTGTTTCTGTTCTTAGTTCATAATCATTTTATCTCATTTGCATTTAGTACTTAGTTCTTGTAGTTTACTTTCTGCACTTTACATTTTCATCTTAGGATTGTTAGTGACAAACAATCTTTACACTTGTCTTAACTTAGATTCATATGCACATCTTATCTGTTCACAAACACTCATTTAGGATTGATACCTCTTGTACTGCAATAGCATAAGGGGAATTGAAACACCCATCCATCATTTCATTGCATATACACATCATCATCCACCCACCCAAATATTTTTGTTTCAGAAACTAAGGTTCACATGAATATTGGTGCTTTGATATTTCGATTGGATTTGATATGGTTAGTGATTGGCATATCTTTGATTCGATTTGTTTACTCTTATGGGTTGAGGATGGTTGATAAGGTATTTATGCGTTGGTTTGGGTTTTGTTCAGGAATTACTTCTCTTAGGTTTTTCTTTTCGTTGTCTCTTGAGCGTTTTTACTCACTCAGATCTTTCTGTGTTCTTTTAGTGGGAGGTCCTCACGTTTTCTTTCTACGGCGAGATATGGCTCAACTAGCTTTCAGCAAGAGTAAATCCTCTCTGGTTCGTACCGACACTGTGACGATTTCCAACTCTGTCTTCTCTCAGAGAATTCAGTAGTTCTCAATGACTCTCATTGGTAGGTTAATGAATCCGGTTTGTCAGAACATGGAGTCTTTCATTGCTAACTTTCCAAAAATTTGGAAATTAGAGGAGAAGGTTGTGGGAGCAGATCTTAGACAAGGCGTCTTTCAAAATTCAACTTCGAGGATGAAGAGGATATCTTGTCTGTTCTTCAGAATGGGCCGTACCACTTTGATTGTTGGATTGTTTCTCTTGTGCGATGGGAGCCAGTTATTTCCTCTTCCTACCCTTCTGCGATAAACTTCTGGGTAAAGGTGTCAGGGATACCTATGCATTTGTGGGAGGTGGCAACTCTAGAAGCTATTGGTAAGAATATTGGGAAGATACAAGAGGTTGATGAGGAGACGGGTAGCCTTTGTGTTTCAGTCAATGGGTTTAATCCTTTGATTTTTAAAACGGTGGTGCCTTTCGCTTCTGGTGATGAAATCGTGGTGTCCCTTGAGTATGAGAAATTGATGGGTGTTTGCGATCATTGTTCTCGGATTACTCATGATTCAAAAGTCTGTCCAGAGATTCTCAAGGTTGGGTCGGGTCAAGGTCCTGATGAGAAGCTGGATAACAGGGGTGGTCAAAGGCAACTTCCTTCAATCAAGCAAGAACAACATCACAATGCTGGGGGTTGGGAAAAGCCTAGGAAACATGCTAAAAGGGCCCTATACTTTCAGCCTGCGGAAAATGGTGAGCAAGGATATTTCCCGCAGCAATGTTTTGGTGGTAGTAGGAAACATGCTAAAAGGGCCCTAGACTTTCAGCCTGCGGAAAATGGTGAGCAAGGATATTTCCCGCAGCAACGTTTTGGTGGTAGTGGTCCTTATGGTCCTCAACATGAGCGTTCTCATGGTCCGGCTTGGGGTCAGAGGAGGAACTTTGGTGAGATTGCTATACGTGATGATGGGTCTCGTCGTGGCTTTCAAACGGGAAGTGGGGAATCATCTGGTAAGGCCTTCGGGTTTCATCTAAACAGAAGAGTGCTGGGCCGGCTTGGCCCAAACCTTTGTTTAAGGTGAAGCAGGCCTCGACTGAGAAGCAGGCTCCTTCGAGTCTTGATATCAATTTGGGTGCTTCCGGTAATCGTGTATCACAAGTGGCTAGGGACCAGGAGGGAAGCGTCCTTAAGGGGGATGCGGGGGCTTCTTTAGCAATGGATTTTGAGGTTGAAACCGATGATCTTCTTGAGGATGGTGAGTTTGATGATACTTTTAGGGGTGATCACAAAGTTGTCCAGGACGAGGTTGGTTCTCCAGTCCACGGTACTGAGTTACATTCTAGTCAAGGATCTGACCTCCAAGGCGACCAAGGGTCGGAGCCTCAGGACGATTCTGGAAGTGGTCCGCAAGGTAAAAACTCTTCTTCTGATTCGGTTGAATTAGCTGTGGGGGTTGTTAATAGTGCCTTGGCAGCTTTCACATTATGCAATACAAGTGGTCATAAAAGGAGGACTTTTAGTCTTTACGTTAGAAAGGGCGCTAATAGTACTAGGATAGCTCCTGTGGTTTTGGCTTCTCTAGGGAAACGCTTACTTGCTAAGGCTTTGTCTAAACCTGCAGGTGATAGAAACAAACAGAGAATGATGGGGAAACAGGGTAACAATAAAGTGGGCGGCAAACCTTCGGATGGGGGTTGTCCAGGCAAGAAAGGGATGGGGGCTCTCCCGGAACCACCGGCTAGAACGTGAAGATTTTGAGTTGGAACTGTCAAGGCATTGGGGTTGATCTGATAGAAGGATATTTGGGAGATTTGTAGAAGCAGCATAAGCCAGACATTTTATTTTATCAGAAACAAAAAAATGTTTTTCCTATTTACAAAAATTTCAGAAGAATTTTGGTTATAATAATTTGTATACAGTTGACCCCCTTGGTTCTATGGGTGGGTTAGCTTTATTTTTCATGGATGAATAAAACTTTCTATTTTATATGAGAGTGATTGTATAATCGATGTACAAGCTTGTTTTGGTCAACACTTGATTTTCTTGTCTTTCGTCTATGGGGATCTTGTCCCGCAAAATCGGTTAAGGTGTGGGAGAAGTTAATGGATATTGGTTCTTTTCGAATTGATCCTTGGTTTATGATTGGTGATTTTAATGAAATTTTGGTAATCATGAGAAAAGGGGTGGCGCTATGCGTCCAGCGTCATCTTTTGTGCCTTTTAATTCAATGATTAGTCATTGTGGTATGCTGGAATTCCCGTGTTATGGGGACCAGTTTTCCTGGCTAGGTAATCGGTGTAATAATCAGGTGGTTCGGTGTCGACTAGACCGTGCATTAGGAAATGAAGATTGGCATAGTTTCTTTCCCAATTCGAAGGTTGATTATTTGGAGATGGTTGGTTCCGATCATTGTCCAATTTTGGCAACCTGTCTTAGAACAGTTTCACGATGGAATAGGCAGTTTCGTTTTGATAAACGCTGGTTGGGGAAGGACGGTTTATTAGGTGCGGTAGAGTCAGGGTGGACACGCACAAATAATTTTTGGATACTGGCTTTCGTGGATAAGATCAGGAATTGCAGAGAAATTCGATTTCATGGTGGCGAAAGAATAATGTGACTTCTGGTCCATCTCTAATTTCTTCCCTTAGATGGATGATTCGATCTCTCAGGAAGAAATTAGGGGAGTCGAGAGAAAACTAAAAGAGGCTTATCGGGATGAGGAAATATATTGGCAACAAAAGAGTAGGAAATTCTGGCTACGAGTGGGAGACAAAAATACAAAATACTTTCATGCTTCGACTAAGCAGAGGAGGGTACGGAATAAGATTGTTGGTTTATTTGGCCCGGAAAACGTCTGGGACGAAACGCCCTTGGGAATGGAGAATCTTGCCTCCAAATATTTTGAGGAGCTTTTTACAAGATCTGATGTAAGTGGTATTTCAGATATACTTCAGGAGATTTCACATATCATTACGGATAGCATGAACCAAAGTCTAACTAGGGAAATTACGGAGTCGGAGGTTCGGAAAGCCTTATCTGCTATGAACCCAGAGAAATCTCTAGGTCCTGACGGTATGATGGCTCTATTTTTCCAACGATTCTGGTCTTCCTTAAAAGGGGATCTGGTGACTTTGGTTAAAGAATTTTTTCGAACGGCTGGTTTTGATCTTCGCCTTAATGAGACAAATATTTTTCTCGTTCCCAAGGTGGATTGACCGCAACGTATGACAGAATTTCGGCCGATCAGTCTTTGTAATGTGAGTTATAAGATTATTTCAAAAGTATTAAGTTTTAGGCTTAAGCGGTTCTTACCGTCTCTGGTTTCAGAAATGCAATTGGCTTTTGTTTCTGGGCGGCTGATTACCGATAATATTTTAGTTGCTCAGGAAATGTTCCATGGGTTAAATACTAACCAACGCTGTAAGTCGGAGTTTCTTGCATTTAAAACGGATATGAGCAAAGCGTATGACCGTGTTGAATGAGATTTTCTGGAAGCGGTTATGATTAAATTAGGATTTGATAGGCGGTGGATTTCATGGATTCTGTGGTGTGTTTCTTTGGTATCATATCAAGTTCTACTAAATGGCCAACCTCGGGGTTCCATTTTACCAAAGAGGGGATTACGTCAGGGTGATCCTCTTTCTCCCTATTTGTTTATTCTTTGTACAGAGGTTCTAATAGCGAATATTAAAAAGGCTGAATGGGAAAAGAAACTTACCGTAATATCGATTGCTCGAGATTGTCCTTCGATCTCGCATTTATTGTTTGCTGATGGTAGTCTGTTCTTTTGTAATGCAGAGGATTCTGAATGTAAAGTGGTCATGGATATTATAGGTAATTATGGGAAAGCGTCGGGACAAGAGGTGATTGGAGAAATCTTCTATCATGTTCGGTAAGAAAGTTCCGCCGGATGTAAGATCTCGGATAAAAACAGTAATTGGTATTTCTAGAGAGGGAGGTATGGGTTCTTATTTGGGAATACCTGAAAACCTTCAGGATTCGAGGACTGAAGTCTTTAGTTACGTTTATGATAGCCTGGATGAGCGAGTTAATAGTTGGTCGGCGAAGACCTTATCGAAAGCAGGTAAAGAAATTATGATCAAGTTGGTTGCGTTAGCTCTCCCAACTCATGTTATGTCGTGCTTTAAACTGCCACAGGCGTTAACGACCAAATTTACGGGTGCCATATCAAATTTCTGGTGGAAGTCTAATGATAAGGCTAGAGGCATGCATTGGGTAGCTTGGGATAAGATGTGTGAGGACAAATGTGATGGGGGTTTGGGTTTTCGCGCTTTGGAAGAATTTAACGATGCAAGGCTAAGCAGTATTGGAGGCTGATTCATTACCCAAACTCTTTAATGGCTTGGGTGATGCGTGGTCGATATTTCCGGAGAAAACATCCATTACTGGAAACTAAACCATATTCTCCATCCTTTGCGTGGAGGAGTATTTTCTCGGTAAAGGGACTAGTGAAACGAGGGGCACGGTGGATACTAGGTTCGGTCTGTGACATTTCGGTATGGAGGGATCCTTGGATCCCCGATCATCAGCCAAGACCAGCGAATGGTAGAGGGAGAATTCTACATCCTAATCTGAAGGTCAACCACTTAATTAATCCCCTATCGATGGATTGGCATTTGCCCATTCTAGAGGAGTTTATGGATCCAGCGAATATTCCACTTATACGGAGTTTGGCGGTTAGTAAGTCATTGCGATCGGATAGACTGATTTGGCATTATACTAAGTTCGACAAGTATTCCATGAGATCTGGTTATACGCTAGCACAGGAATTACAGAAGGAAGCCGAATACGGGCCAACGTGCACAGT
The DNA here is from genome assembly GCA_023657505.1 of Camelina hispida. NCBI lineage: Eukaryota > Viridiplantae > Streptophyta > Magnoliopsida > Brassicales > Brassicaceae > Camelina > Camelina hispida. The sequence goes on from CP094637.1 coordinate 24,987,529, forward strand.
TTTGCGGGCACAAGCTTGGAAAATTGAAGTCCCCTCAAAGGTTCAATATTATTTCTCGCAGGTGGCATCTGGTAGTCTTCCTGTAAAGGAACGGATCCCTCATCGGGGAGTCCGGTGTGATCTTACGTGTCAACGGTGCGGCTCTGCGGTGTGATCTTACGTGTCAACGGTACACGCTCTTTTTGAGTGTGTACGCTCGCGTATGGTTTGGGAGTTATCGCCGGTTCATTTATCTTCGTCTGACTTTCCCTATGAATCAGTGTATTCAAATTTAGATTTCTTAGTTTCGGGGGTTCGGGTATTGGATATATGCTGCCCTGGATATTGTGGACGATTTGGAAAGATAGGAATAAAAACGTTTTTCAAGGAATTGAGGCAGAGCTAATTGATATTATAAATCAGGCGTCAAATGATAAACTTCTGTGGGAGGAGGCCAAGTCCTTCTCTGTGAATTTCTTGACTCCCCAGTCATCTCCGGAGGAAAGGGTTCTTTCTGCTCGATGTCAGGTTGATGGTTCCTGGAAAGGTTCCGACCCTTTGGAGGGCTTGGGATGGTGGTATGGTACTCATGATGATAGAACGCTACTAATGGGAGCTCGCAGTCTTCGTCGTAGTCCCTCTTCCCTTCATTAGGAGTTTCATGCTTTGCTATGGGCTATGGAGTCTCTTCGGACGGTGGGGATAGATGAAAGACCCCAACCCGGACGTCCCAGCGTCCGCGGTCACGGCTTCCATTCGGCCCCATTCCTGGCCGAATATCCTTTAACCCGTCCACCTAGCTTTGGCTCACGGCCTTGCTTTTGTGGACCTTTATACGCAGCGGAATATCATATTAACCTTAACCCATCCCTTGGTGCTTAGCCATACAACCAACCAACCCCACCGGCTTTGCACATATTAGGGATGGGGACCTATAGTCCCTTCGGATCACGGTGAACGGTTGCTCTATCGGCTTCCCGAACCACTCGTCCTTCCGAAGCTTGTACCGGACGTACCGTCCATTGACCCATCGGTCATACCGTATTACCTCAGTCGACTTGCCGGTCTTGGTATCAGAGCCTGGTCCGATCCAACGATCCGACCCCACAATCGAATCGCCAATCCACAGACCGGGCCGATACTTCCGACTGACTCGTCGACCACCCGACCGATCCATCCGACCTACGGCTCGTATCGTCGATCCTTAGATCGCCCGATCCGACTAGCGATCGAATCACCGGTCGACCCTTTATCGATCCGTCCGTGGACGCAGATCGACAATGACCATTCGATCGGTCCGATACTATGATCGAACCATCGATCATCCTGCGGTCAGTTCGACTCTTCGGATGAACCACCGCTTATCCTACGATCGGATAGACCCAATTGTCGATCCATCGCTCGTCTCATCGCACCGTCTATAGAGAGGTAGCGTGCGCATCAGTTCGGACGAGAATACTCGCCGAGCCGCACCCCCTTTTCTTCTTCGGACTTGATGGACGATGGAATGATGATGGTTTCTTAGAGGCTGGGCGTCCATCCCTTATATAGGACGCCAATGGGTGTGTTCCATGAAAGGACACGCCCATTCCTCGCCCCTTTTCGATGGGTCGCGTCTCTTTGAAGAGTCGCACCCTTCCGGTGGTGACCGCTCACGCTACCGAGCTACCACACTCCTCCAGCTCGAGTGTAAGCTGACCGGACCACTCAGCTGGGTCAGCACCGGACCAGTTCACCGAGCTGAGTTGAGCTGATGGCCAGCTGACCTAGCTAGTGTACCAGCTGGTGTAGCTCAGCTCAACTGAGCTAGCTAGTTCATCGAGCTTGTTCAGCTCGTTTAGCTCATATTCAGGCTGATTGAGCTAGTAGCTTAGCTACTTAAGCTCAATTAGCTATCATTTTCCTTAAAACAAACTGTCCCCCCTTTAAAGTCGCGGGACGCGGGCGTTACAACGTTGCCCTTGATGTGTTCTCTTTGAAATAGAACACGTCGCTCTTCTATGTGGTTTAATCACAACCACACACGTCACTCTACTTAACGTTACAAAGAGAGAGTTCTAGAAAATGTTCAAAACGCAAAGCATAAGTAAAAACAACACGTCTTCGGTCTTGGCGCGGGAAACGTCCTTGACTTCAAACGTTTACGCTAAAGCTCCTCGCCTCATTAAAACCTCCTCCGGTAAACCACGTGGGACAAACCCAGAGTGAGGAAAAAGAGTACGATTCCTTGCTCTAACGACTTGGTTGCCTTCATCCTTGGGTAAGGATGAAGGCCGTGCAAACGGTCTCTGTTTGAACTGCTTTGGTTGGGTCATTGTTGCGGATGAATGTTTGCACGAACAGGTTGATCTTCTGCCTGGTGTACTTGGAAGAGCTCTTGAATCGCGTCGTAGCTCCCAGAGTGATTTCTGGTGCGTTGGCTGGCTGTTGTCCCGCGAATGGTGTAAGCGTCTCAGCCGCGTCCTCGGCGTCTTGGTCTGGTACAAGCGTTTCTGGCCGCGAGTCTAGACCCGTGTTCACATCACCGAAAGTCATAGACATCACGGAGAGTGATCAAGACGCTAGAATTCGAGGACGAATTCTTTTAAGGGGGTTGAATGTAGTGACCTGTATCAAGAAGTAGGGACCAGACAATGAAAACGTGTTCGAAAGACGTGGAGCTACCTCGGAAAGATGGAGAAAAGAAGATCTCGAGGAACGACCCAAGAAACTTCTGAAAGAAGTTACCAAGTCGCGGAACGGTCCAAGACCGAAGAACGGACGTGAGCCAACAGTTCGTCTAGAAAACTGGACGTTGGATGATTGGAGACGTTGGTGAAATGTCTAAAGGATAAATAAAAAGGAAGACGGCCGTGGAAAAAATTGTGAGAAGGACAAAAAACGGACCATGGGAATGGAATGTCCGTGGACCAGCCAAACGGCTGATTTACCGCGGGACCCCAGACGGATCGTATGTGAGGTAGAAGAGGACCAGAGACGGACGAGAGAACTGAATGTCAAGGACATAAGGACCGAACACGGACGAGGAAATGAAATCGTGGATGTAGAGACCGCGTACTGCGGATAAGTGCGGAGTACTTGGGAGGCAAGAGAGATGCGGGAAGGACGTAAGACGTGGTCGGGACAAGGAGGAAGCGGAAGAGTCTCCTTCACCCAGCACGTGAGAAGCACGCACCACATGCAGCCAAGATGGCGACATGTGGCGAAATCCATGCATAAAAGATTACATTTGTCGCCACACTCTTGCCACATGAGCTTGACCCAAAGAGCTTATAAATAGCTCTCCTCCTCTTCATTTTCGACAATAAAACTCTGCTCAAATTTTTTCTCAAACTTTTGGAGAGAAATTCCCTTGAATTCGAGCAAAGAGGAAAAAGAAGAGAAGATCTTGTGGAAGATAAAAGCTAAGGAGCATTGGGAAGTGCTGTCAGATAGGCGAGGTTTGGTGAAGCTCAATCGGCCAAAGGTCTTCAAGCTAAGGTGAGTTGTGGTTATTGCTTGTGGGAGGTGCATTAGCTATCTAGCTCTTGCATCGGCCCTTGTGTGTTGTATTTGTTCCTTGTTGCATGTAGATCTAGAGGATTACATGTAGTCAAGAGGGGATTTAAGGGGTTTTATGCATTCTTGGAGGAGAATTGCATTTTTAAAAATTAGCTTCAAGTGTGAAATTACATGCTTGATTTTGGGGGGTTTTTGGATCATTTGATTGGTGGAAAATATTTTTTAAAATCAACTGCAAGTGTGAAATGCCTTGCATGTTCGATTTAGGGGTTTTCTCGATCCTGGGGATCGATGGAAAAATTAGTAAGAATTTTTCTTGCTTAGTATTGGGTCATGGGGGTGTCATGCATGTTAAGATTTAATTATTTAATTTTGCATGAATTATTGAGGAGGTTAGATCCTTGTAGACTTGATGGGAAATATCAATTCATGAGATAGGTGATTTTTGGTGAGGCCATGCGAGAATCTCCAGGGTGGAAAGAGCCGCATGTGAGCCCAAAATTTAGAAATTAACCTCATGAATTTGATAGAAAATCAGTCTATAGGATGGGTTATTTTTGGTGAGACCATGCAAAAATCTCCAGGGAGGAAAGAGCCGCATGTGTGCCCAAAATTTGAGAAAATTTTATTTTCATGAGCTTGATGGGAGATCAGTTCATTGGAGAAATATTTTTACAAGACATGCAAGAATCTCCAGGGAGGAAAGAGCCACATATGTGTATAAATGTGGAGAATGTTTGCATGAATAAATTAATTTATGGGGATTTTAAACCAGAAATTATTTGGTAAGAATATTATCCATGGGGGATAAATATTTGGGATGGGTGCAAAATTAGGGTTGCATGCATGAGTAGATTCTTAAGTTGCATGTTGTTCCTTGTTTCTTAAGATTTGTGTGTGATGTTGTGATGTACTTGTTCTAGCTAGTCTGCGAGTTAAAAGTCTCAGTTCTTAGCTAAAGGTCGATCTCTGTTCCCAACATGTGATGTGGATGTCTGGTGACTAATCCAAAGGGATCTCATGGCTGGACAATTTGGTGTCTAGCTAGCTACTAGTACGAACCGCTGCATGAAGATGCGGCGTTGAATACCCGGTTGTTTACATGGGGTAAAAACGCGAAGGAATTGGGTGTGTCTGGTTGGTTGCCTTTGTGGTATCAGCGCGGAATGGGTATTTGGGATGGAACAGAGGATTGATGGGCCCTAGGTTGTATCGATGTTTCCCTAGGTTGATTTGTAAATCCCTAGGATGTGGTTTGGTTGAGTAAGTCAAGGCGTGGATGCCTGACTGTGTGAAATCTTGGGTGGTCAAGTTATCTTGATGCACTGCTAGCATTAACTACCCTAGTAGTGTTGCGGGTGATAGAGCATTGATATCTTGTGTTTTTGTTGGTTTAAGCCTTGTTTTTGGTTAGTTTTGTTGGATAATCTTGTCATTCTAGGTTGTTTTAGGAGCATATGCATCTAGTGTGCTACCTCTCAGGTTCTTGGAGTAATATCATAACATTTGGAGCATTTGGACTTGTTTTGATGCAAAAAAGCAAAGAAAAGTGAAGTGGAGAAGAGGCACTTGATCGCCACCATCAGCGGCCAAGACCATCGGCCAAACGGTGGCCGAGTGAAGCAAGCGGTCAAGACTAGCGGCCAAACACCAGCCGATGGAACAGGAGACACACTTGATCGCCACCATCAGCGGCCAAGACCATCGGCTAAAGCATCCCCGGTTGACACCAGCGGCCACCTCCCATCGGCCATATGCTGCCCAACTGTCCCAATTGGTCGTCCCCAATCGGCCAAAGCCTCCCCGGTTGACACCATCTGATGTGACCCGCGGACGCGGCTACGGATCGAGGGAGGAGTGCGGCTTCGGTCAAGTTGGAATCGGTGGAAGTTCCCTCGGCCAAGCTTCAAGGAGTCGAATCCGGAGAGGATTCAAACGACTGAAACAAAGATAGAGGAGGATCCAACGAGCGGTTTGCGAGGACAGACGTGAAGCCGTGTCAAACGTACGGATGCGGCTGACCGGAACGGCTGCGACTGTCGGAGAGATGAGGCGGAAGCGACGATGAAACGCGAGAGGTGGGGGATGGAGAACTCGAGGTCTTGTGATGAAAGAACTCGAGGTTGCGAAGTGGATCGAAGATAAACTCGAGAACTGATGGCAAGGACTCGAGGTTGTGGTGGTGGAACGAAAGAGATGGACAATGGATAGAAGTGGATTGATGTGACGACACAAGAGGGCTGGCTCTCCTCTTGATACGGTCAACTAAGAGATTACGAACCCGGTTCGAGAATCTCTTAGGGTTTTTCAAGAGCCAAGTCTTGGACTTGGGCTAAGGAGAGAGGTGAGACAAGAACAAAGAATCTCTCTTTGTGAAAATTTCTATTTCTTTCAAGTCTGATTTTTACAATGAGGGTTGATGCCTTTATATAGTGAGGCTTACATAAGGAGACTCTAAAAACCCTAGGGACGTGGCCATGATCTAAACCATACACATGGCCAAAAGCAAAAGCAAAAGATAAAGCAAAGCAAAGACCAATCTAACGGTCATAGAGGGATCTAGAAGAAATTCAAAAGAAAGGAAGGGAAGGAGATAGGGTGGCCACGTCATTGGCTGGACGTGGATAGGATCTTCACTTCCTTGGCTCCTAAGCATGTCAATAATTGTTTCCAAGTCATGAGCCAAGTGGGAACGAAGTGGAGATGCATTAGAGTTCGCTGCCTCGTTAAAACCTCTTTGGTAAACCCATTGGGACAAACCCAAAGTAGGAAAAAGAGTACAGCTCCTTCTAATGGCTTAGGGATGTCTTCACACTGGCGTGATGGTGAAGACATTCAATTCAAGCTTCCCAAAGCTGGTCAAGACTCAAGGCTCTTCATAGGTGATGCTAGCCATGAGCCATTGGGGGGGTGAGCTTGGGTTGAAAAGTCCATTGGTGACTTGTCTTGCTCCGCCTTGATGATCCTTGGGGGTTGAATGATGCCTCATTGGTCGCCTACGCTAGCTCCTGGTCGCCAGTGCAGGTTGTCCAAGAGTTTGAGAGGCGTCCGAGTAGTGGCCGGGTAGTGTCCGAGGGCTGCGAGTGTTCTTGGCCGAAGGACCGATCCCGTGATCACATCATTCCCTCCCTCTTATAGAAGTTTTGTCCTCAAAACTGTGCTCATTACCTGGATCAACAAGGAAAAACCCAAAAATCAGCAGCATCAAAAGTTCAACCGCGGTTTAATTTACCGGGATCAAAAGGAAACAGTAAGGCCTTAAGAGAAAAGGATAAGACTTCCCCGGTAAGGCCAGTGGCGTTGAGAGCTATGATCCCCTCATGAACCATGGTTGCTTGCTGAGACTCTCCTGGATGCCACACAAAGGTTTGTTCCGCACCAAAGTTGAAAGAACACATCGCCATAGGACCATGTGCGGTAACGGCCTTGGCGCTAAGATTGGAGAAGGATGGCTCGGTATAGGCGACTCCCAGCTGGAGCTTACTACTTGAAGTAGTCATGAACAATACCGAGTGAAAAGATCCATCAATGGCCATCTCCGGTGGCCTAGCTTGCTTGAAACTCCCCATTACCGAGCAAACTCCGGATAAGAAGTTGGTCGCGTGGGAAGACTCTTCATTGACTCCGCCTAATGCCTTGGTACGCGTATCGGGTGAGGACTCGCGCACAGTGCGATGGTCCGAGCATTGCGTCTGAGTGTCGGCTCGGTCTTGATCGGAAACGGTAAGGAATTGATCGTGAACTGCCTGCGACCTCGAACTTGTACCTCCGAGTGTATGAACTTGTTGGTCTGGAGGCTCGGCTGGCTTCTCTACGATTCCTCCCGGGCCAATAACTCCCTTAGAACCGATTTGATGATCGAATTCTTGTCCTGAACTCAGCTCCCGGTGAGCTTGCGCCGCTGGTGCAGCGTCCTCGATCAAGTTGGTGTTCGGCCTGCTCCGCGTCAAAACGTATTGTTCTGGCCGGTAAGGAACTCGCGGGACCAGTATCGGTACAGACACAAGGGCCGAGTGTTGGTGCCGCAATGACTCTCCTTGAGTGTAAGATGACTCGACTTGGCCCAACAATTGTCCAAGGTGTCGGAGTTGAGCTTGAATACCGGTCAACTCGTCCGTGAAACTTGGTGCTCCGGGAGATTGCGCTGGCTTCCTTGCGGCTCGCTCTCTTGACGTGGTCCGTGATTCCCTATGGCTTGCCTTGGATTTGTCTTGACCGCGACTTGCCTTGGGGCTCGGTGATGCGCGTGGTGACCAGCTTGGAAAACCTTGGTTTCGAGTGCGGCAAGCACTTGACTTGCTCGATGATGCGCAAGGTGACCAGATCGGAATTCCATGGGCGCGACTTGAGTATTTCTCCGGCTGCTCTCGGTGATGCCGGGGTGGTGTGTAATAACGGCCCAAGTCATCACTGTCAGAATCATCGTAGCGGTTCGACCTTGGCTCGCTATGGCGCGTAGCTCGGGACATTGATGGCCAATAGTAGTCCGATGATCCTCGATCATGTTCCATTTGGTCAGGCCCTTCTTCATAGTCCTCTACGTACCATGATGCGTCCTCGGTACCCTCTGGATCGGTACCATGGTGTTCGTCGTACCATGGCTCGTCTTTGGTGGCCTCTTGCTCCGGGTGGCTGCCTTGGTACTCTTTGCACCATGGTTCATCATCGGAGTGAGGATCCGCATACTCCATACTTGATCAACGTCAGATCAAGCATTCAGCTATCGATTGCGGACTTGGAACTCGGTACAGTCGACGGTACGGACGGCCAATGTTGGTCGGACGACGGTTCGGACGGCTGGTACGGACGGCCAACGATGGTCGGACGTCGGTACGGATAGCTGGTGCGATCAGCTGATACGGCTGGCCGATGATGTACGGACGGCCGACGGGGTCGGTCGATGAAAACAGTCGGCTGGTGCGGCAATGGTACGGACGGCGATGCGAACAACGGCTCGGGCAGCTTTGTCGGTGTACGGTTGGCGAGGGCGATCGATCGGAGACAAAGGTCGATGACTTGTCCGGTGGCTCGATGGTGACCGGACGCTGATACGCGGAACGCGATAAGAGCTCGGACGATGATACGCGGGTGATGATACGCGCGCTGGACGGTATGACCGATAGCGCGATCGGTGGATTGGTTGTGACGTGGGAATAGTACCTCGTCAAAAACAAAAGAAAAGAATATTCGTGAGTATCTTAAGTTCAAGGACCACACAAGAGATATTTCTCTTGTCACACAAATGATTGATGACAGCTCACAGAAATTCACACCTATGACCCAAACAAAAAGAAAAAGCAAAAGCACAAAAAGACAAAAATTGCTTTATGACTAAAGGAAAACACAAATCCTAAACAAACTCTATGAAAATTCGATCTAGATGCAAACAAGATGATCAAAGATGCAACAAAGATGAACAATGATGCAAACAAAGATGAACAAGATGTAATGCAAGCTAACAACCTAGATAAAATGATAATGCCACAAATGCAACAAATTAAACCAAAAGATGAAATGGAACAAACTAACAAGAGGATGCAAACAAAAGGAATATTATGCAAGACAAACAAAGTTATCTACTAAAGCCAAAAGCAAAAGCATCCAACGGTTGGATAACAAAGATACTAGAAGCCAAAGTGACAACTCACCCATGGACCACAAGGTGCATAGGGAGCTATCCACGTCCACAATTTTTGTGGTCTTGACCAAAAGCACTTTAGAGGTGGCTAATCTCTCTACACACAAAAGAATCTAATCCTAGACCACACAAGAAAATTCAACACGGTTTTGACCAGTTTGAATTTCAAACGCTTGGCTAAAAATTGAAGTAGAAAGCAAGTGGTAGAAACCAAATGACTTTTACTCCCTTAAATTTACCAAACGCGAAAGTAAAAACACAAAAAGCAACAAAGGAAACAAAGCACACGAATCTAACACCCTATAACAACAAAACAAAAAGCAACTCAAACTATAAAAGATCTAGACAAAACAACTAAGAACACTCAAGAACAAAACAAGAACAGCAAGAACACAAGAGCCACAAGAACAAACAAGGAACTAAAAACGAGATGGAATCTAACAATCTAGAACACAAGACCAAAAAAACGAAACTAACAACACAACTCAACACCAAATTAAACCAAAAGAACAAACTACACAAGCGAGACAATACAAAGCTAACAAGACTAACACAAAAGCTCAAGATCCAAACTTTGACCAAAGAGATGAGTTTGTGGGTTAGAAAGACACAGCCTTTGAAGTCAGGAGCTTTTAGAGCTCTGATACCAACTGATGTGACCCGCGGACGCGGCTACGGATCAAGGGAGGAGTGCGGCTTCGGTCAAGTTGGAATCGGTGGAAGTTCCCTCGGCCAAGCTTCAAGGAGTCGAATCCGGAGAGGATTCAAACGACTGAAACAAAGATAGAGGAGGATCCAACGAGCGGTTTGCGAGGACAGACGTGAAGCCGTGTCAAACGTACGGATGCGGCTGACCGGAACGGCTGCGACTGTCGGAGAGATGAAGCGGAAGCGACGATGAAACGCGAGAGGTGGGGGATGGAGAACTCGAGGTCTTCTGATGAAAGAACTCGAGGTTGCGAAGTGGATCGAAGATAAACTCGAGAACTGATGGCAAGGACTCGAGGTTGTGGTGGTGGAACGAAAGAGATGGACAATGGATAGAGGTGGATTGATGTGACGACACAAGAGGGCTGGCTCTCCTCTTGATACGGTCAACTAAGAGATTACGAACCCGGTTCGAGAATCTCTTAGGGTTTCTCAAGAGCCAAGTCCCGGACTTGGGCTAAGGAGAGAGGTGAGACAAGAACAAAGAATCTCTCTTTGTGAAAATTTCTATTTCTTTCAAGTCTGATTTTTACAATGAGGGTTGATGCCTTTATATAGTGAGGCTTACATAAGGAGACTCTAAAAACCCTAGGGACGTGGCCATGATCTAAACCATACACATGGCCAAAAGCAAAAGCAAAAGATAAAGCAAAGCAAAGACCAATCTAACGGTCATAGAGGGATCTAGAAGAAATTCAAAAGAAAGGAAGGGAAGGAGATAGGGTGGCCACGTCATTGGCTGGACGTGGATAGGATCTTCACTTCCTTGGCTCCTAAGCATGTCAATAATTGTTTCCAAGTCATGAGCCAAGTGGGAACGAAGTGGAGATGCATTAGAGTTTGCTGCCTCGTTAAAACCTCTTTGGTAAACCCATTGGGACAAACTCAAAGTAGGAAAAAGAGTACAGCTCCTTCTAATGGCTTAGGGATGTCTTCACACTGGCGTGATGGTGAAGACATTCAATTCAAGCTTCCCAAAGCTGGTCAAGACTCAAGGCTCTTCATAGGTGATGCTAGCCATGAGCCATTGGGGGTGAGCTTGGGTTGAAAAGTCCATTGGTGACTTGTCTTGCTCCGCCTTGATGATCCTTGGGGGTTGAATGATGCCTCATTGGTCGCCTACGCTAGCTCCTGGTCGCCAGTGCAGGTTGTCCAAGAGTTTGAGAGGCGTCCGAGTAGTGGCCGGGTAGTGTCCGAGGGCTGCGAGTGTTCTTGGCCGAAGGACCGATCCCGTGATCACATCACCATCGGTCACCTAAATTGGCCAAAGCTTGCTCGATTGCCGCTTAGTCCACACTTGTTTTAGCCTTAATTCGGGTTTGACCCGGTTTGAACTGGGTTGACCCAGATCCCTTTTAATCTCATATAAATACATTAACCCTATCAAGGGGAGACTTATCCTTTATCTTTTTTTTTTTTTCAACCAAACATTAAAATAAATTAAAATGTGACTCCAAGGTTGGTAGCCCAATCTGGAGCAAAAGAGTTTACAAAAGAAAATTCATAAGCTAAAGATCTAGAAGAGCGTGCAAGACAGTCTGCTCGGACGTTTGACGTACTCGGAATCTGGGTCAGGGTGAAGGACGAGAAAGATGATCTGAGGGAATGGAAATCTTCCAATAAATGCGAGAATGCTTGCCAGTCGTCGGGTGCCTGCACCATCGCCACCAGCTCAGCACTATCTGACTCAAAATTCTGACAATCTATTGTAACGCCCGCGTCCCGCAATTCTAAATGAGCTTAAGTAGCTAGGCTACTAGCTCAAACAGCTGGAATATGAGCTGTACGAGCTGAACGAGTTCGATGAACAAGTTAGCTTAGCTACGGAAAGCTCTTGGACAGCTGCCGACAGCTGAGGCCAGCTGCGGTCAGCTGTGGTCAGCTGCGGTCAGCTGCGGACAGCTCACGGCCAGCTCGACCAGCTGGTGTCAGCTCGACTGAGCTCGACCAGTTGGACGATAGTGGACAGTGTACGGGTCAGCTGGCGAGCTCGGGGCGGTCATGGGACGCGGTGATGAACGGTCACTACCGAATAGGCGTGACCGAACGGACATGGACGGACGGACGTGTCCGAACAGGTACGCTCGGACAGGCACGTCTGAACGTACACGGTCGATCGGGTGCGATCAAAGGGGTTTGTCCGATAGGTGCCTTTTCGGGCCTAGACTTCGGCCAGACCCTATAAATAGAGGGCGTTGCCTTCAGTTTTCGACACCATCATCCTTCCTATCGTCCATCAATTCCCGAGAAGAATAGGGGGTGCGGCTCGGCGAGTATTCTCGTCCGAACTGATGCGCACGCTACCTCTCTATCGACGGTGTGATAGGACGAGCGATGGTTCGACGGTCGGGTCGAACCGATCGATGGATAAGCGGCAGTCCGGACATGGAGTCGGACTGATCGAAGGATGATCGATGGTTCGATCATAGTGTCGGACCGATCGAATGGTCATTGACGATCTGCGCCCACGGACGGATCGATCAAGCGTCGACCGGTGATTCGATTGCTACTCGGATCGGGCGATCTAAGGATCGACGATACGAGCCGTAGGTCGGATGGATCGGTCGGGTGGTCGACGAGTCAGTCGGAAGTATCGGCCCGGTCTGTGGATTGGCGATTCGATTGTGGGGTCGGATCGTTGGATCGGACCATGCTCTGATACCAAGACCGGCAAGTCGACTGAGGTAATACGGTATGACCGATGGGTCAATGGACGGTACATCCGGTACAAGCTTCGGAAGGACGAGTGGTTCGGGAAGCCGATAGAGCAACCGTTCACCGTGATCCGAAAGGACTATAGGTCCCCATCCCTAATATGTGCAAAGCCGGTGGGGTTGGTTGGTTGTATGGCTAAGCACCAAGGGATGGGTTAAGGTTAATATGATATTCCGCTGCGTATAAAGGTCCACAAAAGCAAGGCCGCGAGCCAAAGCTAGGTGGACGGGTTAAAGGATATTCGGCCAGGAATGGGGCCGAATGGAAGCCGTGACCACGGACGCTGGGACGTCCGGGTCGGGGTCTTTCAAACGTGTGCGGACCATTGCGAGTCCGCGTGTCCCTAGTCTCCTCTAAACCTAGCTCTATTTAAACCATCCCTTATTTCTTGTAAAGGCAGACTTGAATGAAAAGAAAACTTTTCCAAAGAGAGAATCATTTAATCTTGTCTCACTCTCCTTAGTCCAAGTCCAGGACTGTTCTATCGAGAAATCCTAGCCGACCTCAAACCGGGTTCGCTGTTGACTAGTCCGACCATATCACGAGAAGAGCCAGCCCTAGCGCGTCGTCCTTCAATCCACCATCACCATCATTTCGTCTAGTCGAACCATCCTTTGGTTCACTAGCCCCTTCGCAACCTCGACGTTCGTACCATACCGCTATCGCAGCCGCTTGACCACGACGTGACCAAAGTTCGAACTTTCGATTTGCTCGTTTGTTTGCCGACAAACTCCGTTTCCACCGTTTGTTTTCCTCCTACATCCATCCTGCAAAGTCTGGTCCGAGGAAAGTTGATTCCATCTTAGGCGTCCCAAAGACGAGCCGTTTGTCCGTTTTGCAAGACGACCGATGCTCGCATCAGCTGGTATCAGAGCTCAGTGTTACTAACCAAAGGTTGTGTCTTTCTAACCCAGAAACTCATTTCCTTTTGTTTAAATTTTGGATCTTGAGCATATCTAGTAGACTCGTTTGTTTTATTTTGTTTCGCTTGTTTCGTTTAATCGTTTGGTTTAAATTTCTGCATGCGTAGTGTTGTTAGTAATTTTTTAGGCTGTTGTTTGTTCATCGTGTTCATCGTATTGTTCATCTGTGTTCTTGTCTAGACATTGTTAGATTGATAAAGTTTCGTTTTTGCTTTCGTATTTGTGTTGTGGTCCAAAAGAAATTTTGTCGTGACTTGCTTTTACTTTTGCTTTTGTTTAGTCTTAGGATTACTTTTGCATCACTGTCATCAATCATTGTGTGGCATAAGAAAATTATCTCTTTGTGGTCCATTGAACGTAATATACTCAGGAATATTCGTTCTTTGTTTTGACGAGGTTTAAAATCAACTGGACAGCGCATCGTGTCGAGCCACGTCACCATTGACCATCCGTACGATCACCATGGCCAAACAACATCCGCTGGAGATTCCTCTTCCTCCTCCAGAGATCGGTGCCACCTTGACAGCCTTATGCAATGGTATAGAACGTTTGGCCGAGCGAATGACACGCCTAGAGCTCGTGAATCCCCCGGGAGAAGACCCACTGCCGATGTGGCGCCAGAGACAAGAGCCAAATCAAATCGATCAGTCCGACGAGGACTATGAACAACAACCAAGGCGACGCCACCGACGCGACGACCAGTACGAGGATGCAACAAGGCCTAACGAACCTGGTCATAAGATGACGGCACCAACCTTTGCTGGCAAGTCTGATCCGGAGGCCTATCTTGACTGGGAGAGCCGAATGGATCACCTCTATATGTGTCAGAACTATCCGGAACTTCGCAAGATCACCTACGACGTGGCCCTGTTCACCGATTATGCCCTCACGTGGTGGGATCGTTTAGTGGCCTAAAAACGCCATAACCATGACCGGCCTATCGCGACATGGGAGGTCATGAAAGCCGTAATGAGGATGCGATACGTTCCACCGTTCTATCACTGGGAGCTCCAAAAGAAGTTTAGGAGGCTCACTCAAGGCTCGCGGTCCGTTGAGGAGTATTATGAAGAGTTCGAGCACCTAAGGAACCGAGTCCAAGTTGAAGACACCGAAGAATCCCTCATGGTGCAGGTCCTTGACGGTTTGCAACATCGGATCGCGCGCAAGGTCGAACGCCAACCTTACTAAGGGTTTGAAGAGCTGTTGCACCTATTGGTGCAAATTGAGGGTCAAATCAAGAAGAAAAACGCTGCCGCAAGTCGCACCAGAACCCAAGGAGTTCCAAACTGGTCTCCAAACGCGTCAACCTCCAGCCGGCCACAAGAAAAGCCTAGAACAGCCAATGTCGATTCAAGGTTCAAGGCAAAGGAGCCGGCCACCAACGATCGTCAAGAACCGCAGCGTACCACCAATGACATCCGGAGTCGCGACATCGTTTGTTATTAGTGTCAAGGACGAGGCCATTACGCGGGAGAGTGTCCAAACGCACGCAACATGATCATCACCGAGTCTGGAGAGCTCGAGTCTGAAGGAGAAGCGGCCAAAGAAATGATCGACCCGATGCGGAGCTAGAAGAGGCCGTGGCCAAACCGGACATTGGAGAACTCCTGATGGTTAGACGCGTCCTCAACACCAGCATGGAGACCAACGACGCGAGCCAGCGCGACAACATCTTCCATACTCGTTGCACTGTAAGTGGGAAGATTTGTGGGTTGATCAACGACGGTGGATCTTGCACTAATGTGGCAAGTTCTAGTCTGGTTAAGAAATTGTCTCTTAACACCACAAATCACCTGAGGCCTTATAGACTCAAATGGTTAATTACAAGACCGTAATTCATGTTAAAGAACAAGTCACGGTTCCGTTTAGTGTGGGTCCTTACAAAGACCAAGTCTTGTGTGATGTGGTTCCAATGCAAGCTAGCCACCTCCTTTTGGGGCGTCCTTGGCAGTTTGACAAGAGGACCACTCACTGCGGCCACACCAACCAATATTATTTTGTTCATGATAATAAGCGTATCTGTTTGAAACCGTTGAGCCCCACACAAGTTCATGAAATGCAATCGAAACTGTCTAAGGATTTAGACTCTAAAACGAACTTTCTAATTCATTCTAGTGATATTAGAAAGTCCCTTAGGGACTCCAACCAAGTTTTATTGATGGTTTTTCGAGATTTATTGGTTGAAGGGCTCAAAGGTTCGATGGAGGCACTACCTGAGGCTATCCGCGATGTTCTCCGACGTTTCAAGGACGTGTTTCCGGACGAGTTAGCCGAAGGTTTACCACCAATACGCGGCATCGAGCATCAGATCGACCTAGTGCCTGGAGCATAATTACCGAACCGTCCTGCGTACAGAGTCAACCCAGAGGAAGCCAAGGAGTTAGAGCGCCAAGTGTCAGAACTCATGTCCCAAGGTTATGTTCGAGAGAGCCTTAGCCCGTATGCCGTTCTTGTCCTACTTGTACCAAAGAAAGACGGCACCTGGCGTATGTGCTTCGATTGTCGGGCCATGAACAACATCACAATCAAGTATCCTATACCAAGGCTAGACGACATGCTAGACGAGTTAAGCGGCTCTATCATTTTCTCGAAGATTGATCTCAAGAGTGGCTACCATCAAGTCCGAAGGAAGGAAGGGGATGAGTGGAAAACCGCATTCAAAACCAAGCAAGGTTTGTACGAATGGTTGGTAATGCCATTCGATTTATCTAATGCACCCTCTACCTTCATGCGATTCATGAACCATGTTTTGAGAGCCTATATCAACAAGTTTGTTGTGGTTTATTTTGATGATATTCTTGTGTATAGTTCATGCCTATCGGATCATGTCATGCACCTTGAATATGTTTTAAACACCCTCCGCGAAGAGCAATTGTACGCTAACTTGAAAAAGTGCGTCTTTGCTGCTAATGAACTAGTTTTCCTAGGTTTCGTTGTAAGTGAACAGAGACTCAAGGTGGACGGAGAGAAGATTCGAGCCATCGAGGAGTGGCCATGCCTACCAGTGTTTCACACGTCTAATCCTTTCACGGCCTCGCCAGCTTCTGCCGCCGGTTCGTGAAAGACTTAAGCACGGTTCCGGCGCCACTTACCACGGTGATAAAGAAGAACCAAGAGTTCAGGTGGGAAGAAGAGCAAGAACGAGCCTTCAAGGAGCTTAAAAGGCGTCTCACTCAAGCGCCCCTACTCGTCCTGACGACTTCAACAAAACTTTTGAGGTGGAGTGTGATGCGTCTGGTGTAGGCATTGGAGCTGTTCTTACCCGAGGAGGCAAGCTGGTGGCCTACTTCAGTGAAAAACTAAGCGGCACCACCCTCAACTACCCGACGTAAGACAAGGAACTGTATGCTTTGGTCCGTGCAATGGAAACTTGGCAGCACTACCTCTTGGCTCGAGAGTTTGTGATTCACACAGATCACGAGACATTGAAGCACTTGCGCGGCCAGACAAACCTCAAGAGAAGACACGCAAAATGGATAGAGTTCATCGAGTCATTCCCGTACGTGATCAAGTATAAGAAGGGCAAAGAAAACATCGTCGCCGACGCCTTATCCCGAAGACACGCCTTGATCACCACCATGGACGCCAAGGCTTTGGGATTCGAGAGCATCAAGGAAGCATACACCACTGACGCCGAATTCGGAGACTGTTTCAAGAACAACGGCAAGGGCATATTCACCGAGTTCGACGTGCATGATGGCTTTCTGTTCCAGGGCCGGCGTCTTTGCATTCCTATCGGTTCTATTCGGGAGTTGTTGGTCCGAGAAGCGCATAGTGGAGGTTTGTCTGGGCACTTTGGCATCACGAAGACTTTGGCCGTGCTCCAAGAACACTTTTATTGGCCAAAGATGCAATGTATGGTCGAGAAACATTGCGGACGTTGCATGGTGTGCCGAGCGTCCAAGTCAACTACTCACCCTCACATCCTATACATGCCTCTACCAGTGTTAACAGGACCATGGATCGACCTATCAATGGATTTTGTCCTTGGTTTACCACCTATACACCATAAGGACATCTTGATAGTCGTGGTAGATTCTCGAAGATGGCTCATTTTATACCGTGCAACAAGAACCACGATGCGGTGCAACTGGCCAACCTCTTCTTCAATCAAGTAATCCAGCTCCATGGTTTACCGTGAACCATAATTTCGGATCAAAACCCGAAGTTCCTTGGCCATTTCTGGCAAACCCTCTGGAAGAAGCTTGGCACCAAACTGTTGTACTCCACCGCCGCACATCCGCAGACCGACGGCCAGACCGAAGTCGTGAACCGATCTATTGGAGCCTTAATTCGTACAGCGATCATGAGCAACAAAGGATTGTGGTTAGAGTGCATCCCACTCATTGAGTTCGCATACAATCAGGTCGTTCACTCGGCCACCAAGAAGTCTCCGTTTGAGGTCGCCTACGGCTTCAAACCTCTTACGCCAATGGATCTCCTACATTTACAACTGGACGAGGTCAAGAGTCAAGACTGAGCCGCGAGAGCCGAGTTAGTCAAGCAGCTTCATGAGGAGGTTCGAGAAAACATAGAGAGGAGAACCGAACAGTATGCGCACTTCTTGAACCGCGGACGCAAACCTATGTTATTCAAGCCAGGAGATTGGGTTTGGTTGCACCTAAGACCAGAGTGTTTCCAACAAAAGAGGAACGCTTGTACCTGACCAAGATGCCGAGGACGCGACCGAGACACTTTCACCATTCGCGGGACAACAGCCGGCCAACGCACCAGAAATCACTCCGGGAGCCATGATGCGATCCAAGAGCTCTTCCAAGTCAACCAGGCAGAAGATCAACCTGTTCGTGCAAACATTCAAACGGAGCAGTTCAAACGGAGACCGTTCGCATGGCCTTCATACTTTGAAGGCAACCAAGTCGTTAGAGCAAGGAATCGTACTCTTTTTCCTCACTCCGGATTTGTCCCACGTGGTTTACCGGAGGAGGTTTTAACGAGGCGACAAGCTTTAGCGCAAACGTTTGAAGTCAAGAACGTTTCCTGCACCAAGACCAAAGACGTGTTGTTTTTACTTATGCTTTGCGTTTTGAACATTTTCTAGAACTCTCTTTTTGTAACGTTAAGTACAGTGACGTGTGTGGTTGTGTTTAAACCACTTAGAAGAGCGACATGTTATATTTCACAGAGAACACGTCAAGGGCAATGTGTGCGGACTATTGCGAGTCCGCGTGTCCCTAGTCTCCTCTAAACCTAGCTCTATTTAAACCCTCTCTTAATTCTTGTAAAGGCAGACTTGAATGAAAATAAAACTTTTCCAAAGAGAGAATCTTTGAATCTTGTCTCACTCCTCTCCTTAGTCCAAGTCCGGGACTGTTCTATCGAGAAATCCTAGCCGACCTTAAACTGGGTTTGCTGTCGACTAGTCCGACCATATCACGAGAAGAGCCAGCCTTAGCGTGTCGTCCTTCAATCCACCATCGCCATCATTTCCTCTAGTCGAACCATCCTTTGGTTCACTAGCCCCTTCGCAACCTCGACGTTCGTACCATAGCGCTATCGCAGCCGCTTGACCACGACGTGACCAAAGTTCGAACTTTCGATTTGCCCGTTTGTTTGCCGCCAAACTCAGTTTCCACCATTTGTTTTCCTCCTACATCCATCCTGCAAAGTCTGGTCCGAGGAAAGTCGATTCCATCTTAGGCGTCCCGAAGACGAGCCGTTTGTCCGTTTCGCAAGACGACCGGTGCTCGCATCATCCAGTAAGTTGTGTCTTCTTCCGGATATCTCCGTGACTACTTTTGGTAACAGCGTTATAACTTTTACCAATGCAACAATAGCTTGATTGACTAGCATCATCGAAAGCTTCTTCATCTCCAGCATTTCCTTGGTCTTCCTTGATCCCTACTTCTCTTAGTTATGAGTTTCTTCTCATCATACTTTTACTCAACATAGTATTTTTCACGTCTGGACCTCCCATTTTCCGGTATGTTTTGCTTTCCCATTTGACTCCAGAATCCTTTCTTAGTCGTTCTTGCAGCTTGGTATGAACTTCTCCATTCTTTTCCTCAAGTTGGTTCGTTGGAACTTTACTTGGTACTTGCCATTTCGCATAGAGTTTAATTGCTCAACTCATTATCTTCTTGTACCCACTTTCTTAATTTAGTCGATCTTGCATCAGACTTATACGCCAACTCATTTTCTAAACCACTCTCTTAGTTTTTATTCCACCTTTTCCTTTTGCTTGCCTCAGCATTCTCTCTTTCCCCAAACTTGATTGTCCCTCCTGAATCAATCGTTCGACATTTCCATATTTTGCCTTAGCGAAAATGTCTTCTCTCTTTTCTCTTCCCAATCTGATTGTCCCTCCCGGATCAATCGTTTCGACCTTCTCTCAAGGTTTCCTTCGCGACAATTGTTTTCTCTCTCTTTTTTTTTTCACCATTTCCTCGTTACCTCAGCTACTCCGAGTGTCCTAGCTTCACTCTCGTTCTGTATTCGAGTTTGTCAGATCGTGTTCTTACGGTGTTTAGGTGAATCCTCAATCAATCATGCCAATTCAAAACAAGCTCAAACATTTTGTTAGTTATGCAACCTATATGCAATCTATACCAACATGCAAGCTATCACACACAACCACAATCAATGGATCACATAAGGAGGTTAGCAAACAATAACACAACATACAACCACACAAGGCTAAACATAGAACTTCTTCCTTAATATCTTAAACCAAAAGATAAAGGGTTCTCCTTGCTACCGGGTTCAATATCTAGTCCTCAAGACCTAGATAGAAATATTACACACCAAAAATATAATTTTTAACCTACCCCCAAAGGTTTACACATAACCCTATAACATAGCTAACAGGTGCCTAGGATTCTCTCAATAACTTACACATCCTACAGTTCCACTCACATCGTTCAGGAGGATGGTCGGCACTTGGTTCAGCGGGTGGCTTCACAGAGGTCGAGGTCGCAGTCTCCAGAGCTACACTTCCACTTGGTCCACCTTCATCCGTCGTCACGGGTCTGGTCGGACAGTTGTGTCCTTGGTGCCCAAATGCACTACACTCCCAACACACGACAACATCTTCCGGCCCTGGAGTACACAAGGCTGCTCTCCAGCAATAGCAAACTTGGTGTCTGTTTTCACAACACTCCACACGATAGGACGTGTTACTCATTTGCACTCGGGAACGATTGGTTACTCGCTTCCTGGGTTGTGCCCGGGTTCTTGGCATCCCCTTCAACGATCACATCTCCTCGCGTCATGCTGGTTCGATGATATCATTCATAAGCTTGGTCCGCTTCTCACGTGCTTGTCCATGCTCCAGTCGGATAATTTCTTTTCTCAGCCTTCCTTCCTCGGCTAGCTTCTCCACCAAAACCATCATCGAGTCTCTCAACCTTTGACTTGCTTCCTCCACTTGCTCACGACTTGGTTCTTGGTAGGGTACCATCTTCGGGTCTCCTCTAGGTTCCCTTCCGGTGATCTCTTGATCCTCTTCTACTTCAACCCCCACTTCTCTTGTTTAACCTTCCGTGTTCAAGTTCTCCACTTCTTGTTCTTGACCCTCTCTCGGCTCAGTCTCGGCCATTGGTACAGAAACAGACTCAGGTTCCGCCTCGGCCATACCCTCATGGTCATTCACCGGCTCCAACTCAGTCACTCTCAAACGCCTTATCAAGGCCTCGTTGTTGATCTCGACTTCTAGCAACATCGCATCCCATTGGACTATCCTCCTTGCCACATCTCTTCAGTTCTCCATCTCTTGTGCCTCCACACTCTGGTCTTGCTCATTACAAACTTAGCTCGCCTATGAAACTGGGTCAGCCACTGTCTCCCCTTGGTCTGGTACTGGTACTGGTACCGCCACTGGCTGAGGTTGAGCTCCTTCTCTTGACACTTCTCTTGGTATCCTTTTAGGGTTCACACCACCCTCAGCCCCATCCGCTCTTGTATTGGCTTCTGAAAGACCCCGACCCGGACGTCCCAGCGTCCGCGGTCACGGCTTCCATTCGGCCCCATTCCCGGCCGAATATCCTTTAACCCGTCCACTTAGCTTTGGCTCGCGGCCTTGCTTCTGTGGACCTTTATACGCAGCGGAATATCATATTAACCTTAACCCATCCCTTGGTGCTTAGCCATACAACCAACCAACCCCACTGGCTTGCACATATTAGGGATGGGGACCTATAGTCCCTTCGGATCACGGTGAACGGTTGCTCTATCGGCTTCCCGAACCACTCGTCTTTCCGAAGCTTGTACCGGACGTACCGTCCATTGACCCATCGGTCATACCGTATTACCTCAGTCGACTTGCCGGTCTTGGTATCAGAGCCTGGTCCGATCCAACGATCCGACCCCATAATCGAATTGCCAATCCACAGACCGGGCCGATACTTCCGACTGACTCGTCGACCACCCGACCGATCCATCCGACCTACGGCTCGTATCGTCGATCCTTAGATCGCCCGATCCGACTAGCGATCGAGTCACCGGTCGACCCTTGATCGATCCGTCCGTGGACGCAGATCGTCAATGACCATTCGATCGGTCCGACACTATGATCGAACCGTCGATCATCCTGCGGTCAGTTCGACTCTCCGGACGAACCTCCGCTTATCCTACGATCGGATCGACCCAATTGTCGATCCGTCGCTCGTCTCATCGTGCCTTCGACTGAGAGGTAGCGTGCGCATCAGTTCGGACGAGAATATTCGCCGAGCCGCACCCCCTTTTCTTCTTAGGCTTTGATGGACGATGGGAAGGATGATGGTGATATCCTGAAATGAAGGCCGCGCCTTCTATTTATAGGGTCTGTCCGAAGTCTAGGCCCGAAAAGGCACCTATCGGACAAACCCCTTCGATCGCACCCGATCGATCGTGTACGTTCGGACGTGCCTGTCCGAGCGTACCTGTTCGGACACGTCCGTTCGTCCACGTCCGTTCGGTCACGCCTGTTCAGTCGTGACCGTTCATCACCGCGTCCCATGACTGCCCACAAGCTCCCCAGCTGACCCGTACACTGTCCACTGTCGTCCAGCTGGCCGAGCTGACACCAGCTGGTCGAGCTGGCCGTGAGCTGTCCGCAGCTGACCGCAGCTGACCGCAGCTGTCGGCAGCTGTCTGAGAGCTGCCCGTAGCTGAGCTAATTTGTTCATCAAACTCGTTCAGCTCGTACAGCTCATATTCCAGCTGTTTGAGCTAGTAGCCTAGCTACTTAAGCTCATTTAGCTATCACTTCCCTTAAACAAAATGTCTCCCTTTAGAATTGCGGGACGCGGGCGTTACAGCTTCACCGCCATTGTTGGTATCAGCCCCAACATTAGTTTCTGCTCCATCGCTGGTCTCAAGTCCAACTGGTTCCTCAATGTCTATCTTTCCCATTATACCAGCCAACATATCCATGACTCGATTTCTAATTCCTTCTCTTTCACTCTCCGGAACTGTATCCGGGACTGTCACTGTAGTGACCCTCACTAAGGATAGAAATCCCAAAATAAAAATTCAAGGAAATGGCCCGGAAAAGACTTAAGGAGGAAGAGGAAGTAATACAAAGAGGACCTACCGGAGGAAGTCCGAGGAAAAATTCGCGAAGTCAAGAAATGGCCAAGCCAAGACTGAAGTGACCGGAGGTGTGATCGAGACCTTAAGGCCGATCGAAAACTATCAGTTTATGCGGAAGGTAGCATCCGCAGAAAGTTGGGTGAGTATCGGGAAAATACCAAGACGTCCAAGGACTGGTCGAGACAATCTGTCGAGAATGTCGAGAAAATCCGTCGAGAAATTTGGTCGAGGAAATCCGTCGAGAGTGTCGAAGGAATCGACAATGTCCGAGAAACGCCGAGAAAACCGACAATGTCCGAGGCATCGAGAACATTGTCCAGATATTGGTTGAAGGAGTCGATAGCATCCGAAGCACCGAGAGAATTGTCCGGAGTTGGTCGAAGAGTTATCAACGATGGTCTAGAGCTGTCAAGAGTTGTGACCGAGAGTAGTGTCCGAGCGAGATCGAGAAACTCGAGAGTTGTCGAGAGCGTCGAACGGGTTTTGTCGAGAATGGTCGAGAAGTGCCGAGTGGCGTCGACGGATGACCGACGACCGGCCGACCCGACAAGACTCCGGAAATTGTGGAATTTGTTTTCTCAAGAATCAGCCAATGAGAATTCATGCAAGTTAGGAGGGGAATCAAAGGACGATATTCCATGGAATCTCTACCACAAGGTTGGAAGTGGAAGACATAATCATTCCCATGCAGCCAATAGCATTTCATGCAAGGTGTGAATGCAAAATCATGCAAGATTCCTTTGGACAAGTGTTAAGGCAAGAGATCTTGTGGCCATAAGTCATAGCACACGCCCATCATGCATTGGGCCAAGTTGCCACTCTCTTCCTCTATATAAGGACCTCTACTTCCTCTTATTTTTGCCCAAAATCTTAAGTAAAGAAGAGAGAAAGAAAGAAAGGAGAGGAAGAGAGGAAGAGACGAGATTGGGGGATTGCCGAGAGAGAAATCGCCGAGAGAGACGAGAAAGATCGTCGAGAGGGAGATCGAAGCGAAGTGCTGCTTGCGTCGAGAGAGGACGACAAGAAGAGCCGCAGTTTGCGGTCGAGAAGCTGTCTAGCGCGAAGTGGGAATTGTCTGATCCGCGGTGCCGTGAAGTCCAATCATCACCGATCACGTCAAGGTGAGTTCTGTGGTAAGTTGTGTGTTGCATGTAGACTAGATTCATGGTAGAATCAGTTAAATGGTTGCATGCATAAGTTTGGTAGGATTCATGCTAGATTCATGTTAAAGATTACATTGAATTTGAGCTAGGAATCACCATGCAAGACCGCGAATGAATTTGGATGCATTTAAGTAAATTGGACTTACTTAAATTTTGGATAAAGCTATTGCATGCAAATAGGGAGTTGAAGTATGTTAGCAATTTTGATTGCTTAAAAATGGTTGCATGCATGATTTAAACTTGGTAAGTTTATTTGAAATTTTTATTGCATAAACTCGGATGAGGTTATTGCATGTTAAATGAATTTAAGGGGATTTAAGGGAATTAAATCATTTGGCTTTGCATGCATAATTTGGACTTGAGGATTTAAAAGGTGGTTAAATCATAAACGGTTGCATGCATATTAGAACTTGTTGCATTAACTTGCTTAAGTTGATTATATTGTTTGCATGCATGTAGAATAATCTGAAGTTGCTTGATTTATTTTCTTGCTTCTTGTTGATTATTCCATGTTGGTTTTTCTTGCTTGATTGCTTGCATGCGTATACAATAATCCTAAGTTGCTTGATTTATTTTCTTGCTTCTTGTGTGATTATTGCATGTTCTATTCTTGCTTGATTTTTTGCAGGGGTGCTTGATTAATCGTTGCTTGAATTGTGGTGGTGTTTTATTTTAGCTAGTCTCTTGAATGTGTTTCTTGAGTCTTAGCTAGTGTAGTGTGTCGATAATTCGGGTTCCATAAGCGTTTGTCACGCGTGAGTTCCCGACGACCACTCACGCGGGGACACTGTTACGGCTGGCTAGCTACCAGCGTAACCGCTACATGACGATGTAGCTAAAGGTGGGTTCATGCCGGAGAACTTTGTGGTCTCGACATGGGAAGGATTGGAACGAAACAGATTATCGAAGGGCCCTAGGTGTAAAGAGTCTAGAGTATTCAAGTGTCCTTTGTTTATGTCTAGTCGTCTTTGCATGTTGTGTGTTGTGAGGTGTTCAAGAGTCTAGGATGTTTCAAGCGATCCTTGTTGTATTCTAGGCGTCTTGGTTAGTTGTTCGGTTAAGGAGTTTAGGATAGTTCAAGTATTCCTTGTTTATCCTAGTTGTCCTTGCGAGTTGTGTATAGGCGATGTGTCTAAAGTGAGCTTTAGTCGTCCTATGTTGCGTGTAGAGAGTTAGAGCGTCGAGTCGAGTCACGTTGATCTAACCTCTCTTGCTTGATTGTGGTTATATTTGCTTCCGCTATTGCTTTCGGCTGTGTTGCTTTGATTACTTGCTTTGATTACTTGCTTGTTTTCTTTGCTTGCCGGGGTAGTCGGGTTGGGGAAGTAGAATCCTGTTTAGGAGATTGGGGTACCCAGACTCACTGAGTAATCTTAGATTACTCATGATATTATTTTTGGTCTTGCAGGGAAGCCTAAGTGAGTCTAGAGCCGGAGCAAACTTTAGGGTACCAGATAGGGTTTTACGTGTTCTTTGTAAAATCCTACATTTTGTAAACGGTTATAATTATTTTCCCGACTATCTTTATATATTGCTTTAATGATTTATTTTCGATGAATTATTTTATTAAAGTGATATATACGGTTTTCAGGAAAACATGGCAAGTTGCAAACGATACTCGGCCTTGTCCGGGCCAACACAACGCGTGCTGTGGGACGCAAGGGTTGCAAAGCCTAAGCGAACCTCGGCCGAGGGCGGAGTCGCGTCCAGGAGGACTGGTCGGGAAGCTGCAGCTTCCGTCCCTCGACCGGACCACCAGGGTGCGGTTCCCACGACAAGTAGCATCTCGGCGCCGTCCGATGGCCTCCGTGGTCATAGAGCGGTTCGGGGGCGTTACAGTCACGGTCATGCCATGTCCATCTATGGTGATCGCGGGCGTTACAAGTCAACTATGATGTCCTCTGCAGTTCCACAAGATTTTTACCAAGTTAATCTTTTTCCTGCGCATTCCCTTTACCATTCGATCGATGATCCGAATAGGCGTTTCTTCCACTGTCAAGTTTTCTTGCAACTCGGGTGGGACATCTTCGACTACCCTGTCCTCTTCACTTAGGAATTTCCGTAGTTGTGATACATGGAAAACCTTATGAAAGGCGTCTAGCTTTGTTGGTAATTCCAGTTTGTACGCCACCGCACCTACTCGTTCGATCACCCTGTAAGGGCAAACGTACCTTGGGCTCATCTTTTTCCTCTTGGTAAATCGCCCTTTTCCCTTATAATTCATCGCCTTAAGATATACTAGGTTGCCCACTTCAAACTCCAACTCCTTACGACGCTTGTCCCCATAACTTTTCTGTCGGTTTTGGGCTTCCTTCATCTTGATTTTTAGGAATTTCAACTTCTCGGCCGTCTCGTCCACAATCTCGGGTCCGAATAGCATCCGTTCCCAATCCGGCGTCCAGCACAACAACGTTCGACATGCTCAGCCATAAAGCGCTTCATAAGGAGACATTCTGATACTAGCTTGGTTGCTATTGTTGTACGCAAATTCCACCAAGTTTAAGTACTTATCCCAGGTTCTGCCCCAATCCAATACACAAGCTCGCAAGATGTCGTCAAGTGCTTGAATTGTTCTCTCGGACTGCCCATCAGTCTGTGGGTGGTACGCCGTACTTAGGTTCACCCTTGTTCCCAGGGCTTTTTGAAAAGCTTTCTAGAAATGCGAGGTGAACCGCGTATCAGGGTCCGAGACAATGCTCACCGGCACTCCATGCAACCAGACGATCTCCTCGATGAATTTGACTGCGATTACCTTGGCACCATCTGTTTCCGCGATTGCGATGAAGTGTGCAGATTTGGTCAATCTATCCACCACAACCCAAACTGCATCATGTTTTAGTTTACTCATAGGAAACCCGGTTACTAAGTCCATCGTCACATGATCCCCTTTTGATTCCAAGATGGGTAGATTTTGCACCAGTACCAGAGCACTTGTAAGCATCGCCTTTAACTCCGAGAAACTTTTCTCTCATTCTTACGACCATTGGAACTTGGAATATTTCCCCGTCAATCGCGTCATTGGCTGGGACATACTCGCAAAGCCCTTGACGAATCTTTGGTAATAACCGGCCAACCCAAGAAAGCTTTGTATCTCGGTGGCATTCTTTAGACGTGGCCATTCCTTTATCGATTTGTTATTTTCTGGATCCACAGACACTCCTTGGTCCGAGAAAATGTGTCCAAGGAATCCGACACTTTTGCTAGAACGAGCATTTGCTTAACTTCGCATAAAGCTTACGCTCCCTTAACCGCTCCAAGACTGCGCTCAAGTGACTTTGATGGGTTTCCCAATCCTTCGAGTACACAAGTATGTCAGCAATGAAGATGATGACAAACTCGTCCAGGAATTCTTGGAATACACCATTCATCATCTTCATGAAGGCTCCCGGCGCATTTGTAAGT
This sequence comes from Camelina hispida, assembly GCA_023657505.1. Lineage (NCBI taxonomy): Eukaryota > Viridiplantae > Streptophyta > Magnoliopsida > Brassicales > Brassicaceae > Camelina > Camelina hispida. The sequence continues at coordinate 25,015,086 of CP094637.1, forward strand.
CCAAACGGCATAACCACAAACTCAAAGTGGTCGTACCTCATTCGGAAAGCCGTTTTTTGAATGTCAGCCCCCGGTAATCAATGCATAGCCTGAAACTACCATCCTTTTTCTTTACAAATAAGACCGGTGCACCCCATGGTGAACTACTTGGTCTAATAAATCCTTTCTCCAACAATTCTCCCAATTGTTTCTTTAACTCCGCCATTTCTGTCGGTGCCATCAGGTAAGGCGCTTTAGAAATAGGGGTCGTCCCCGGTTATACCTCGATGGTGAACGAATCTAACCTATCCGGCGGCACTCCCCGTACATCCGCAAATTCGTTGGCTATTGGAATATCGTCCGACTCAACATTTTCCCCAACTTCCTTTGTTGTGATTGTGGCTAAGGATGCTTCACAACCTTCTCCAACATCCTTTTCGCCTGGATTGCCGAGATAACCAAAATTCCCGCCATTGATCTAATTCCCTGGAATCTCAACGTTCATTCCTTTCTCTCAAAATTTACTCGCCCTCGGTGAAAATCAATGTGAGCCTTGTACTTTCCCAACCAGTCCATCCCCATGATAAAATCATGTTTCATGAGTGGAACAGTGATCAAATAAGTAGGCATATCGACACCATTGATGATGACAGAGATTCCGCGTACCATACCGGACGGGTACATCGCCTGCCCACCGGCTGCTCGGACCATTCCATATCCGGTGTTTCGTTCTTGCTTGAACCCACCTTTCCCTATCATTTCAGGGCTCACAAAACAGTGTGTGGCCTCCAAATCAAACAAGGTGTGCATTTCCACACCACCTATACTTAAGGTCCCTACACATTCCTCTAGAATGCTAATTACCCATATCCCCCTTTCACATGCATTATGATTCTATGTAATGTACGAATTGAACTTAGAAAAGTATTCATAACATACCAGTAATCGCCTTGTAATCCCTGGCAGCAGTTTCCTCAGACAGATCATACACGCGTGGTGCAACAGCTGGCCGAGCTGGGTCGACCTCCTTGGCAGCTGGTCGAGCTAGTGGTAGCTGACTGGCAGCTGGTCGAGCTGACGTAGCTGGCCGACAGCTGGTCGACAATCTTGCTATGTACCACTGGTACCACAGGATCTGGTACCAACGCCTTTGTAAATACGTCCATATTAGACTTGATGGAAGAAGTAACAAATGAGAAGAATGATATCAAGGCTCCATCTAGGCTTCAAGTATCATAAAGGGCCAAATTGGTGTCAAATGAAGGCCCAAGATGATTCTACTCTTAGTAAAGCTAAGAGAGAGAAAAAAAGAAGGATCTAGAAGGCCCAACAAAGTCCATGAAGAAATGAGAGGGAAAGAGATGTTGAATATACTTGAATAAATCAAAGGAAGGCAAGTGGATAAGAGATTACTCACATGTGAGCAAAGAGACGTTGGGAGTGGTCCCCTACACTCCTTGGGCGCTCATGAAGCTCCCTCTCTTTCCTCATGTCCTTTTCACTCTTTGTCTTATCTTTACGTTTCAAATCTCCTTCCTTGCATATATATAAAGGCTTTGTCCCTACTTTGTAACACACACATATTGAATACAAGTATTTCCTCTATCTAATTTGTTACTCTCTTCTCACTACATCTGCTTAATTAATAATCATAATGTAGATTAGTTAGAGAGTGATGTATTAGGGCAGCCTAATACTTGTTAAATACACTCTAAACTCTTCTTTATTTAGTAGTTAATCTCTAGTTTATCTCGTGGATTCCATCACTAGTTGATGGCTTGTTCACCTTAGAAATGAGTTCTCTTTTGTGTGGGTAAATGGGAATTCAATCATCAAGTGATTGTTTACTCTCTCTTTTGAGCTTTGTCTCATAAAATCCAACATGGTATCAGAGCCTAGTTGCTCTCTTGGTTCCTTAAGAACTCATTTCTAATCTTTGCTATTTTTCTTTATTGTCTTAAAGATCTTCTCTATCACATCTTGTTGTTGCAAGCTTGTTCTTGGTCTTGTTGGTATGCCCAAATCCAAGCTTGAGGAAGGGAAAGATCTAGTTTTTGCATCTCCATTTAGCTTAGTCAATTAGATTAAAGCTTGTTCTAAAGATGCATCTTGTAACCAATGGATAAATGGTTCTTCCATAGGTTCATTTATTTTTATTGGCAATTGACCACGAAAATCATCTTCAGTATGATATTTTGTGGGTCTTGTTCAGTTAAAGCCATCGAAAATCACTTGTTCATGTGTTATTTCGTGGGTTAAGTTATTCAAAACATATGTCTTTACCGTTGGATAAACTAATTGTCCAAATGGTCCATAAGTTTCAGCCATTAAAGCACCAAATTCTCAATCACTATTGGATGCTCTTGGTTGCTAAAGCTTCCGCAAAACTCAAGAAAACAAAGCAGAACTCTGTCCATTTGAACTCTTGAGCAAATTCTCTATTCTCTACTCTCTATTCTCCTTATACTCTTGCCCATACTCTTTAATACTCTATATTCTCTGGTTACTTATTCTTGGTTACTTACTCTCTAAATTCTCTTTTTATTTTCAGTAATATACTCTATTCTCTAATCTCTCACCATCTATTGTTTAGAATCTGTCTTAATATCAAACAGGTTCATTATTTAAAGATGGTGAGGTTGTTGGCACATCACAATGCTTGGAAGTTAGAACCAATGGCCATCAAGCTGGTGGAAGGTGATGAATCAGCTCCAAAGCATGTGTGGTAGCGTAAAAGTTGTTAAGAGCTAATTGAATGTGCACTAGTTAAGATTCTCTAGGCACAAGGTTTCAAGACTCAAAGACATGGCCCAAGCCATGACCAAGTAAAGAGAGTGGTCCCAAAGATGATTCAAACCATATCTCTAATTCAAAAGGCTACCTTCTAAACTCTACCTTTCAAATTATTTAAATTCATCTTATTTCAAGTTTTGTTTAATTTGAATTTCAAGTTTGAATTTATTTAATTCTATATTTATCTAAAAATATTTTATTTCGTTTTAAAATAATTTTTAAAATAAATTTAATTCGTTTTAAATAGTTTCTTAACACAAATATAGTATTTAAGGAGAAATAAAAACCATTACCTTATTTATCTTAATTCTCTCAATTGGTTTCTCAAGTTTTATTTAGTGTTTTCTTAAACCCCACTACATATACTTTACAAATTTTCTTTAAATCTCATGATGAAGGTTTTAAGGAGAGAAGGCATGTGTGGACATTCTCATGAGAAACACAAGATAAAGCAAAGAGATCCATAAAGAGGAGAAATCAAGTCATGAAGGACTAAAAAGGGAATGGAAACACTTAGAGGAAGGAGCCAACTCTCATTCTAGTTACTCTACTCTCCGCAACAATCTCTGCCAAAGCGTCTCAAAGATCGACACATACGGAGGTCTTCCACTATTATTCAGCTTCCGCGTTCTGCACAAAAATTGTAGAAAATTGGGTTGTATCTCCACTGGAGGTGAGATCTTCCCGATCGGAGCAACTGTTCACGAGTTATGATCGATTTACTGGAGATATATCAGTCTGGCGCGACTGAGAAGAAGCACTCGACCATTGCGATAAGTTTAGGGTCGAGTGGCCATTGAATGGACACGAAAAAAGCTGCAAAAGAAGCTACATTGAAGTGCTTACTGGAATGATTGGTCCATTGTTTGAGCTGAAGTAGGGTTTACACAAACCTACAAGATTGGTTCTCATTAACCATTCAAGCTAATCTTGAGGGGGAGAAAGGGGTAAACTACCCTTATGGATCTATAGAAGCAGTTTGAGGCAATTATGCTTCAAAGGAATGTTGTATTGGGATCAAGAAGTCATCAAACATAAAGAGGAGACCCATGGGGAGAAACTCAAGTGGTGGTGCAAAGATTGTCTCAACCAACACATTTCAACAAGAAAATCAAAGGCTATCTCTAAACCCTTAATTCTTTCAATATATTTAATTCATTAACCACATTTTAATCAGATTAGTCATGCATTGAAGTGAATTTGTCATGCTTAGAATCTGAATTTAGAGAACATTTTTTAGGTTGTGGTTTTAGAGAATTTTCTTGTATTAAATCAGATTACTAATGTTTATTTTTTCATGTTTAAAGTTTGACTTCAGAAATTAAATTCATGATTAAAATCAGAAATTTATCTTGTTGAATTATGAGTTTATAAACTGAATATTCAACCGGATTTAGCATGATTTAAAATTGAATTTGCATATTTGAAATTTGAGTTTTAGTCATGTGTTAAAATGAATTTAGACTTAGTAAAACCTAGTTCATTTTTAGGTTGTTCTCCCAAGTCTCAATCTATGTTTAATGTTATTTTTTATGATAAACATACTTAATTAAGATTTTTCTTTACATATTTTGCTGAAGGTGTTAGAAAAAAGAAGGCCATTTGGAAGCTAGATGAGAAGAAGAGAAGCAATGGGAAGAATTCTAAGCAAGAAGCTAAAGCTATCCACAATCAAACCATGGCCATAGCTACATCATTCAAACATGAAGGCTAACTCGTCCCTTGGCAAAGGCTATAAGTCCATCCTTTCTAATTTTTAAAAGCCTGTGGGAGTTGGTTTGGTTGTCATGCCCAAGCAAACAAAGGTGGATTATACAAGAGGTAAAAGAGATTATTGCTGGCATATGTTAAAGAAGCAAAGCCTTCAAGCTCAAAGCTAAGTATCAATGTTAAGGAGTTTCACCGGGAATAGGGCCGAATCTGGAAGCCGTAACCGCGGACGCCGAAGGGAGGAGTATTCAAGTCTCGCTGAAGCAGTTCCCTTTCCATGATCAACCCTCCTTTCCTAGGCTCCAAGTACCATCAACAACATCCCTTAGGCCGTACAAGCTGTCAATGCAGGCCAGTGAGTCTAATATTCGTGAAGTACAGTAGGACCGGTAGAGTTATCCCGCGCATCAGTTTGACGGTGTACTGAATATCTGTACATATCCTCCAGCTGGTGAGCCGTCTTTACTTTTCTCCGACCATACCGCCTGAAAGAGCCCGACCCCGGCCATCTATGGCCGGAGAGGTTCTCTCGTCCCATTTCGCTACTTAGTCATATTTTATGGCCCATTCTTTAAGCAATGTTCATTTGCACATTCTGTGATTCAAACTTTAGAGTCTATAAGATATAAACTTAGAGTAAAGCAAACATTCAGTATTGTATAAATAATCAAAGGATTTGATACAACTTATGAGTTTGCATAATAAGCTAGCACAAGTTGTATAATCGATCCTAGCTACCCATATCACCACCACTCATCTTCCCGGCCATGAGTCTTAATACGATCTCCCTAGGATTGAACTCCGTTGAAAGGCTGCTGATAAGTGATTAGTGATGAGACTCGATGGTGAAGTTGCGTGAACGGGATTGCAGGTGGATTTGGAGATGATCGAGTGATGGAACAATGATACGATGGAGATAGATATTTAGGTGGTTGTATGGAGTGAAATAAAGTGAAGAGTTTATGAATCACAAAGTGTATAGAAACCCAGAAATCAAGAACGCATTCAAGAATTTTGAATTGAGAGAAAAAGTTTAACAATACTTGTTCAACATACTTCTTCGCTAAAGAACAAAGAGCCGTAGCTATTGGGTTTTATAATCAACCCTAGGCTCGACACTCTAAACAACAGGAAGTTCAAAATAAAACAACAAGACGTTTTTAAGGAAAAAAAGAAAACAGCAAAACGTCAGGTACTTGTAGTAGTACAGAAGTCTGGTGACTTTGTATAGAAGTCTGGTGACTTAATACAGAAGTTTGGTGACTTAGTACAGAAGTCTGGTGACTTGCACATTATTTCCCAATGGCAATGACTTCTAGATAACTCGACGTAGTGATCCATTTGCCTCATTAAAAACCATACTGAGAAAACCCATTGGGACAAAACTCAGCTATGGGAAAAAGAGTACAAACTTCACACCTAAGTTACCTAGTTATCATTACCGGGTGAAGTCTTCAAGGTGGATATGTTGAAGACTTGGATCCTCGGTAGGTTGAATGACCCGTCAACAATGAGTGAATGAGCTTCCTTGGCCATCTCCTTAGCTCTTGAACGAGTGATCCTTCCCACCATCTCCGGTTTCTCTGCAGCCTCTGGCTCCTTGCTTGCCACAATCATATCAAGTCTTGCGCCTAAGCTTTTCCTTTCCCGCGATCACCCTCCTTTCCTAAAATCCAAGTATCCATCAATAACATTTCCCTTAGGCCGTATAATGTCATGCAACGCACGCTAAGTTCTAATATCCGTCCAGTACGGCGGTCGGCCGATAGAGAGTCATCCCGCGCATCAGTTCGGACGGTGTACCGAGGAATCTGTACAGATACCCGTCCAGCCGCCGAGCCGCATTTAATTTTCTCCGTCCGTACTGTCCATAATCAGACACTCCGGATGGTACGCTGTTCTTTAGGGAGGTAGCATGCGCATCAGTTCGGTTGTATCACGGCAAACCTAGCGGTTCTTGATCCACTTTCGAGCCGCACCCCCTTTCCTCCGACCAAACAGACCAACCTAAGCATAATATATGCTTATGCTCGATGATGCAACTATCCATTCCCTCAGAACCCATAAGGTCGGTATTTAGGCGTACCTCTGTCACTCAAATCTCACTCGCCGACTATCGGCCTTAGAATCCTTTGCTCGATTTCTCTCTTGATTATTACCGAGAGTTTTGTGTATTTTTTTGGTTTCCGCGTATCTTGAAAATGAGTGTCTCGCCCTCTATATATAGGGTTTGGCCAAAGTCTAAACCCAAAAACGTGCCTATCGTCGAGACCTTTCAATTGATACTGTTCGATCGTGCACGTTTGTTTGTACCAGTTTGGTCACCGCGTCCCATAACCGTCCACGAGCTCCCAGCTGGCTCGCACACCATCCACTGCCGAACAGCTGGCCGAGCTTGGTCGAGCTCCTCGGCATCTGGTCGAGCTAGTGATAGCTGACTGGCAGCTATCAATCTGACGCAAGGTTGTCGAGCTGTCTGCAGCTGGCCGTGAGCAGTCCGCAGCTAGATGAGAGCTGTCCGTGAGCTGTCCGCAGCTGGACAAAAACTCCGTGCAGCTCGGCGAGAACATCGATACTCGTCCAAACTGATGTGCATGCTACCTCTCTATCGAAGGTACTATGAGACAAGCGACGGTTCGACAATTGGGTCAAACTGATCGAAGGATAAGTGATGGTTCAACCATGGAGTCAAACTAGTCAAAGGATGATCGACGGTTCGATCTTAGAGTCTGACCGATCGAAAGGTCATCGACGATCTGCACCAATGCACAAATCGATCAAGGGTTGATCAGTGATTCAATCCTAGTCAGATCGGGTGATCGAACGATCAACGATACGAGCCGTAGGTTGGATTGATCGGTCGGGTGATCGACAAGTCGTTCGCAAGTATCGGCCTGGTCAGTGGTTTATCGATGATCTGATTATGGGGTCGGATGGATTGATCGGACCTGGCTCTGATACCAACACCGACTAGTCGATCAAGGTTCAAAGGTATGACCAATACGGCAAGTCCGGTGCAAACTTTGGGAACACATGTGGTTCAGGAAGCCGATAATGCAACCGATCACAGTGAACCAAAGGGACTGTAAGTCCCCTGGCTGCGTATAAAGGTTTACAAAGCGAGGCCACGAGCCAAAGCAGAGTAAACGAGTTAAATCAACGGATAATCGGCCGGGAATGGGGCCGAATGAAAGCCATGATCACGGACGCCGAGACGTCTAGGTTGTGGTCTTTCAAGTTGGTATCAGAGCATGCGCTATCCTGTGAGGAAGTATGCAATTGTGTTATGTGTTTGGACGAAATGGAAATCTCTGATAAGATCGAACTTCTCTGGAACTTTTGGGAATCAGAAAAAGGCTAAAGGAGACGACAAAGAGGTTTTTCTACCATAAAACGTCCACTTCTTCCTTATATACGAACCTTGAAAAACAAACCAGCTTAAACCGAGAATTCTAAAATCGAACCAAACCATCCACTGAATTATGGTGTCGTTTGACATACCCTCTAGTGTTGATCGACACCACACCAAGTTTCCGCTCTTTGGTTTGCGGATGTTACACCATCAAGCAGCAGCCCGACACTATAACAAAACGGTCAAACTGAGATTCTTTAGAGAAGGCGACCTCGTCCTTTGCAAAGTGTTTGAGAACACAACTGAAAAAATACTGGCAAATTAGGCACTAAATGGGAAGGACCATACCATATATCAAAGATCGTCAGGCCAGGAGTGTAACGCCCCCGAACCGTACTATGACCACCCAGGCCATCAGACGGCGCCGAGACGCTACTATGGGAACGTTCATCAAAGGTCCGGCCGGGTGCGAGAACAAATCAGGCCCTTCGGCCAGTCCCTTGGCGAGGTTCCCGACAACACGACTCATCCTTCAGGCTTTGCAACCCTATGGACGCGCCGTGCGTTGGGCCGACTCGGACTAAGTCTATACCAGTACGACCCGCTTGATTTAAAAGAAAATACTAATGCATTAAAACTTAAACAAGTTTTCCACAACCGATTACATAAAACAGTTCCCAAGGCTTAATGCCAAAGTTTGGTTCGCAAATAAACATACTTTGAATTTTACAATAGACACCAAAAAGAAAACTACTCCGGAGCCCTATCGTTCACCACGCCCTCTAGTTCCCTCTAGGGTCACCTGCAGAACAACAATATTATCATAAGTAATCTAAGATTACTTAGTGAGCTCAGGGTTCCTTTATTTTATTTGGGCCCGGCATGCATCCCTTTCCCCAACCCCTTATGATTTCTCCACAACGCAACCACAAAGGCAAGCGTTTGGATATGAACCAAAATTACACCGTCGTGTAAAAATAGCCTCGGCCAGGGTAGCGAGCCCAGTAACCTCCGATCTCTTCGTGACCAACCCTGCACACACACGAACATGGGTTGCATGTCGTGGCTGCATGTGGCACGGAATGGGAAGGATAGCAATACCAAATCTTAAAAACACTTAGCCGGAATTTCTCGCGGACTAAAGCGCTCTAAGATCTCACCGAAGCTTTTACTTGAGTTATATGGTCTTTCAACCCATAATCTCACCAATAACTCAACCAAATCTCGCCTTTTGTTACTAGATCATTTCGATCTAGCAACTAGCACAACCTCACCACACATGCATTTAAACAAGAAAACATAAAAGAACTTCAAGTAAGTGCATCTATATGCAACATGCAGAACCGCGCACTAAATGGGTATCATAGATACACCATCTAAGCCGATATAAGTATGTGCCTGAACTCACAGTAAACCGTCGATGAACGATCTCCTTTGGTGAAGCTCTTCTCGCGGCTACTCGGATCTTTCATTTGGTTAGAATCGATTTCCTTATCGATCTAACGTTGATGGTCTTGCTCGATAGTCTTCTCTTGCACCTTTCTTCTTCTCTCGCCACACTTACTTCTTCTCTTCTTTCTTCCCAACTTTTCTCTCAACTTACCCCTTCTTTCTTTTTGCGAAAATGAAGGGAATGGGAGCTTATTTATAGAACAAGTGGGCGGTGGAGAAAGCCAATAGGAGTTGCATGCACTCTCCCTATTAGAGCAGCTTCGACACTTGGGGGCTTCTTGCATCAACACCTTGAATTCCACTAAAAAAAATTTTGGAATTCTTTAATCTCCCCACTAATCTCCACTAATGTTCTTTGGAATATTTAATTCCCCCCACTAACTTCTCTTGATTAAAATATTAATCCCACTATCTCCACTTACTTCTCTTGATTAAAATAATCATCCATCTTACTTCCCTTAATATATGTGATTTTTTATGGTGAGAAGTCTTCTTTTGCCTTTGATCGATCATCGTCGATCCTCGGCAACTCTCTCGGCATTTATCGGCATTCATCGGCAACTTCCTTCGAATACTCGACGTTTCCTCGGACACTCGACAACTTCCTCGAGCCTCGGTCGATGCGTCTCAGACGATGGTACGTATCGGACAGCTCGGCTATTTCTTGATCCGTCAAACTTTTCTCGGACTTCCCTTCACTAAACTTTTAGCTCTCCCTGAGGGCTTCTTTTCCCGGTCTTTTGAGCTTGGAATGACGTCAAAATTTTACCTCTTGGTGAGGGTCATTACATTCTCCCCCCCCTTAATATAATTCGTCCCGAATTCCATAGGGTTCTGATGGTCCTGCCTCATCTTCTTTGACAAATAACTGAGGATACTTGGCACGGATCCTGTCCTCGTCTTCCCAAGTGGTGACCTTACGATTCTGCTTTCCCCAAAACACTTGGATTTGAGGAATACTTCTGTTCTTCAACTTCCGCGTTCTCCTTTGTCCTATTCCAAACGGTCCTTCGGGATATGTGAGATTTGGTTCCAATTCCTCGATAGACTCGGGCACAATCATTCTTGGATCTGGCACATGCTTCCGTAGTTGTGAAACATGGAAGACTTTATGCAATCGCATAACCTCGGGCATTGATAACCGATAGGCTACCTCGCCAACTCTTTTCTCAATTCGGTATGGTCCAATAAACCTTACCGCAAGCTTTGCCAAAATGATCCTTCCCTTTTTGAGGTGCAACCTTCAAATACACCATGTCTCCAACTTCAAACTCCACTTCTCGCCTTTTGCGGTCTGCGTACTTCTTCTGGCGATCTTGAGCTTTCTTCATGCTCTCACGAATGAACTTAATCTTCTCCGTCGTCTCATCAATCAACTTGTGATTGAAACTCGTCCTTTCTCCAACCTCTGTCCAACACAAAGGTGTTCGACACGGCCTTCCGTACATGGCTTCAAATGGGGACATGCCGGTACTCGAGTGATAACTATTGTTATACGCGAACTCCACCAATGGCAAATTCTTCTTCCAAAGCAAGGCCGCGAACCAAAGCTAAGCTAAGTGATAAAGGTCTACAAAGCAAGGCCGCGAGCCAAAGCTAAGTGGACGAGTTAATGGATATTCGGCCAGGGATAGGGCCGAATGGATGCCGTGACCCCGGACGCTGGGAGAGATCCTCCTAGGCTGTTAGATTATACTGGTGGAAGCACTCAAGTGGAGGCTGTGGATGTCGCCTTAGGACAACGTGATGAGTTTCTGGCACTCGCTAGGGAGCGTTTAATGGAAGCTCAACATCATATGAAGCTTGTTTATGATCTACATCATCGGTTTGTTGAGTTCAGTATTGGAGATTGGGTTTGGCTCAAACTCCAACCATATCGTCAATTATCAGTGGCTAAGAAGGCCTTCACAAAGCTCTCTCCGAGGTTTTATGGTCCCTTCCAGATAGTGGCTTGTGTTGGGACTGTTTCCTATCGATTGAAACTTCCGGATGGCTCAAAAATTCACAATGTGTTCCATGTCTCTCTGCTCAAGGGTCACAAAGGACAAATGTCAACTGATACTCCGGTCCTACCACCTGTTTCACATGGTCGTTCAGTGCCAGCTCAACCAGTGGAGCTCCTCCTAGTGGAGGAGAGGAGTAATGATACGAAGTATGGACTCACGTATCAAAGAAGAAAGCCCATTACAAAGGAGGTTTAGATTTAATGTTTACTTTTTATGATATGTAAGGCTTTGATAGTTTTCCTTTTAGTTCTTGCTTATGTCGGTTTATAGAGATATATATAAAGGATCTCTACAACATTAATAAGAATCAACTTCCAAGCATTAACCTTATTCTCAAAGAGAGACTAGGGTTAAGGGAAGCTTTAGCTTTATCGTTCTCTATATCCTAAGCAGGCTCGTAACATAAACTCGACAATTTCTTATCAAAGGCACAACTTATCATAGACACCAACAACAAATCTTTTGCAATTCTAAAGAAAACATAGCAATTCGTAGTTAAACTCGTCAACTTCTTATCGAAGGCACAACTGATCATAGACACAAACATATCTTCACAAAATCTAAGTAATCAGATTTCCTATTGTCACTCATTTAATATGTAAACAAAATGTTAAGTAAGCTTATAATAACTATTTAGGAGAGAGAAGCGAGACAATGACTTAAGAGTTAATTCAAATTTTGACGCACAACATGTTTGATTCTAACTTGTAATTGCTTAGGCCATCATTAACGGCAAAACACATGGTGTGTTCTAAGCCCAATTTTATTAATAAAAAAAAGGAATAGTGGGCTTAGATCAAAAATTTTGGTCTTGAGATAGAACTGATCTAAAGCTCAGTTCTCATTTGTGTGGCATCACGTGATTGGGCGAGTTTTTTGCAAAGAAAGAAAAATTTCATTTCTCTCGTTTTGATAGAAAATTTTTCTCTTCCTTTCCAAAACGGCGATAGCTTCTTAGTCACCATCTTCTCCGATTAAGGTGTATTTTCCGGCCATTAAAACACCAAAATCGAGATCTTCTGGTCCCCATCTTCTCCGATTAATGTTCATCAACCTTACACTGATGAACATTAATCGATTTTGCTACGATGGCGTTCTCTTCTTTCGCCGTCTCATTGTCGGATCCAACGATAGCCTCTTGTCTTCGTATCCTCATGCGTTCACCACTGCTCAACTCTTACGCCTCCCAAGCTCTTCGTTAGTGGTAAATTTCTTTCTTGTATTGTCTTCAATTTTAATCAAAGATGAATTTCAGATTTTCTGGAGTTGTGCTATAGCTGCAGATGATGTCGAGCTTGGATGATTCTAGTCATGTTCTCTTACAAGATGATAAGTATTTTGTGATAGGGTCTTTGAACATTTCGTAAAGTGAGAGCCTTTCTGCTTAGGGAGAGAACTAGGATCTTTGTTCTTATCAGATTTCATCTTGTGTCTGGAATCAACATGAAGGTTGAGATGTACTTGCCAATTTGCCATTTGTTGATAATTGAATTTAGTTGTTAGCGAGGCACTGTTACGAGTGTGCTAATCTTCTTTGATGTGGAACTCATATATATGTTCTGAGTTATGGATTGCTTTTAATTTTTGTTGCTTTATTAGACTCCTCTAGGCCTGAAGATCAAAAATGTTCTCATTACATGTACTCTTGTATCTTTGGTGAATAGGACTATCTAGACTCACAACAAATGAAAAGCTTCAGGATGCATTTGCTTCTTTTGGGGAGCTTGTGGATGGTAATGCTACTCTCTCCTTTTATCCATCGTAGAGAGCCTTAAATTCACAGGTTTTGATTATGTTTGGTTGTTGCAGTGAGAGTGATCATAGACAGAGAAACAGGGAGAACAAAGGGTTTCGGATTTGTGACATATGCAACAATAGAAGATGCAGAGAAGGCCAAGGAAGGAATGAATGCAAAGTTCTTGGACGGTTGGGTGATTTTTATGGATCCTGCAAAACCTAGAGAACCAAGACGGCCTCTGCAGCACGAACCTCCTCAGTCTTATTCTGGATCTGGTTTCACAACCAACAAAACCATCGGCTAGTGTAAATGAACAAAAACCCAACTGACTACTTTATGTATGGAATAAAATCAGATTCTTGAAGTTTTATGTATGAAATATATTTTCTGTTTCATAAAAATTTGGTATTGTATTTTGAATTTTAGTAAAAGTTTATAAGTTTGCAATTTAAAATATTATTTTAAAAGTTTCTATAATTGTAAAATATTTAAGAATATTATATTATTAAATCTTATGATCTTAAACATGTTCTCCTAATAACTAACTTTTTAACAAAAGATCTTAACTACTGATTTTATGTTATTTTCACTATATCTTTATTCTAAAAACACCAAAATTAGTTCCCCCATTAATGATGCCCTTACTAGTTGTGGCTTAATTGCAGAGCCATGTCATATTGTTCACGCAATTAAATACACACAGAATTCATCATTAGGAGTAGGTAGAAGAAGAGCAAGCATTTGCCTAAAGAGTGGGAATCTTTGTAAATTATTGAACCATTTGTTTTGAGTAGAACACGTGACCAGTCGAATTGAATTAATAACTGATTTATAGTATTTGTAAATTTCATAACTTATTCTGTAAAAAGAAGTAGAGAATTTTGTGTAAAAGGCTTTGGCTATAAAGCATCAGCCTAACTAAATAATTGGATAATGCAGTACCAGGTGAGAGTATTTTTAACATAAACAGTCGAAGACGCTAGAGTTTTGGAATCATAAACATAATAACATTGGAAGAATAAAACTCTCTTAAGCGGACTTTATCATTCAAAAAAAAAAACACTAATGAGAGAGATGCATCTGTTAAACAATTAAACTCACTATAAGTCCAGACAACTAATACTCACGAAATTGAAGCTTATTTCCATCAATATATATATATAGAGAGAGCTGAGTACCTGAGTTGATTGAGTTATTGTTTAAAATGGCGGCTTCATCATTATACTACAACCACATGATATGAATGATAAGAAGCAAGTAGAGAGAAGCCTAGAACAAGATAAGCAAATGTTGTTAATTAGCGTATATTTAGACATAGAAAATAAGAGAAGAAGCAAAATACTTTACCTGAGGAGAAGAGATTTGCATCCAAAATTTGCTTGTTCTGGGACAGTAAAGGTAAAAAAATCAAGATTAAATTTTGCGACGACTTCAGAGTTAGCAAAGGGATACGTGACATAAATGAGTAAAAGTGGGAAAATCTAATCCATGGTTTACCCTGCAGTTTGAGTATGTGTATCTACAGAACGTGAGACAGAGTACTTTAATGGGTGACATTATTGTTTTAAATGGCTTCTTCATCATTATATGTCTTCCACGTACTCTGAATGAGAAGAAGAAACAAATTAAGTAGAGACAAACGTTGAACGAGATAAGCAACAATACAAAAATGATGAAGAATCAAAAGTAAATACGTTACCTTTCGACTAACACTCGCAGCACCATTAAATGTCTCCTTTATATTTTGCTGAAACAGAAATAATGACATGCCAAAATGTTCAATACAAGAATCAAAAGCGACATGAAACTCTTTTACAAAGACAGGAAAACATGTAAGCTTTTTAATCTGGCCCTTATTTACTTTGTCTGTTTCTGGCCCTTATTCACATTGGTATTGCTCTTATCCATCTTAATAATTTCATCTCTGCGCACATGAACATATGAATGATCTTGAATCTTCATCAGCTATAGTAAAGAAAAACATATGAATGATCTTGACTCTTCATCAGCTATAGTAAAGAAAAACATATGAATGATCTTGACTCTTCATCAGCTATAGTAAAGAAAAAATTCATCTTTGTGCAACAAAAACGAGACAAAGTAAAAGGAAATCTGAAAACCGTAATCCATATGAGGTACACCAAAACGTAAAAACTGAGAAGACTTAATTATCTCGTTCTCTTAGTTTTTTGTTCTACTTGCGCCATAGATACTAGCTAAACCCTTTGTTCTACTTGAGCCATCGATTCTAGCTAAACCCCATTAACAAACCCAAAATGAGGCCAAAGAAGAGCTTAAACTTGCACGAGGAAGAAGGATTATGATATGCATACTTTGCAGCAAGGTTTGATCGGATCATGCAATCGTTATAATACTAACCTTTGAACGAATTAAGCTTGGACGACAGCATGTGATAGCTACTATCTCGTCTTGATTTTTTATCTCTAGTGCATACGATATGACTTCACTCAAACTAATATAGATAACAACCTGCAAATGAAAATGCTGAAGTTACTTAAAGAGAAGAGTCTAAGTTATCAGGTTTTCTATTTGTCACTCATTTTATTTGTAAAAAAAATTCAGAGTACGCTGACACTGACAGGAACTATTAAGGGGGAGAGTAGTGACACTATGATTTAAGTTTTAGTAATATTTCGACACAAAACATGTCGGATTCTAACTTGTAATCGCTCTCTAGTTGTGGCTCAATTGCAGAGCCATGTCATACTGTTCCGACAATTAAGTGCTCACAGAATTTTTAGTTAGAACTGGAAAGAATTAATTGACACCTAAAATAACGAGTGGAATCTATGTTAAAAAATATTTCTTGCAAGTGTGGTAATTGATTGACACCTAAAATTGGCGTTTATTGAGAAAATGTCAGGTTTAAAAGTGTGGTAATGTATGTACTTCGTTGAAGCATATTTTGGAGTAGAAAACATGACCAGTAGAAATGAATTGATAAATGATTTTTACTATTTGTAATCGTAATTAACTTTTTCAGTAATAAGAGTTAAAGAATTCATGTGAAAGGTTTACAATATAAACCATGAGACTAACTAAATCATTGGATAATGCAGAAGCAGGTGATAGTATTTATTAACATTAACAGTGGAAGGCGCTTGTGGCGATCAAAAACATATATTGTAAGGCAGAACATATATATCAAGAACAATTTTAGATATATAGATGCTGTTTGAGTATGTGTATTCTATATAGTACAGAATCTGAGACAGAGCTGAGTACCTTAGTGGATGTAAGACAGAGCTGAGTACCTTAGTGGATGTAATTATTGCTTTAAATGGCTGCTTCATCATTATCTTTCTTCCACGTACTCTGAATTAGAATAGTAGACACAAGCGTTGAGCAAGATTAGCAACAATACAAAACATCTAACATGTAGAGTTGTTTCTAAACGAGGCAGCATGTAAACAATGAAAACTTCAAGTATACTTTTTTTTTTAAGTTCCCTAATCACTTTGCGTCAGAAAACCGGATCTAATGCAACCTAACAGAGGGATATGTACGTTACCTTCTCCTTAATTTTGCTCAATCACAAAAGCGACATCAAAACTCTTTTACAAAGACAGGAGAACATGTAAGCTTTTTAAGAAACAAACCGATACTCTTTGTTTGTTGCCCTTATTCACATTGGTATTGCTCTGATGCTCTCTTCCATCTCAATAATTTCATTTATGGCCACAAGAACATATGAATGATCATGACTCATCATCAGCTATAGTAAAGAAAGGATGCATCTTTGTGCAACAAAAAACGGGACAAAGGAAAAGACTTGGATAATTCGTAGTGAAATTATATCCTTTAGTGGAATGTTATGCTCAACCAGTGCAGTGGTCGTAGTGAAAAGCTATTTCAAGAGATGCGAAGCTTCCTTACCGTAGCTTATAGAAATCTGGAGCCCACGGCAGAAACAAAATTCTGTGAAACTCTAATCCAAAATCTGGGAAAGACTTACAGTAGCATAATTTCGAGATAGAGAGCAACCAGAGGCTTCAAAATCGAGCTGGTATCCCATAGCCAAAGCTCCGCGGGCTCTGAAAATTTGCAGGCTCTGAAAATTGTGTAACAAGGTGTGTAACCAATGCCCAAAGAGAGATGCATCAGTAGGGTAAAAGCAGTTAAGATGCATCAGAAGATTTACAGTAGGATAATTCCGTGGTAGGGAGCATCATTGTGCCATTGATTCATGTCTTCTACACGTAGCATTTGAGAGAGCATCTTTGCACTTACACGTAGAAGAAGAAACGAATAAAAGTAGAGACAAGCCTTAAACAATAGCTGAGTACCGTAATTAAGTATGGAATTATGGAATTGTTGTTTTTAATTGCTGCTTCATCATTTTATTTGCAAGCACGTACTCTAAATGAGAAGAAGGAACAAATTAAGTAGAGACAAGCAACAATAGGAAAAAAATCT